>ML778010.1:359281-372140 GCA_009831015.1 Picea engelmannii
AGAAGTAAATATGGATGAACTCCAAAGTGGTCCCCTTATGGTGAAATCCCTCACGGGAAGACGCTTTGTGGAGTAAGAGAAACCATGCTTAATTATGGAATAATGAGATGAAGGAAAGTGAATTTGTCAGGGAAAATATCCTAGATGGATAGTTATTTTCATGTCATATATGGTGGTATGTGGAATATCACATAATTCCTCATGGTTAGAGAGTTATGGCCATGAGAAGTTGGAGACCCTAGGTTTGGGTAATGGACCCAAGTTTGTTTGATGGGTAACGGTCTGAGTTATGATATATTTTCAGGTAATACTATTATATATGGATAGTACATGTCATGCCATTTTTAGTGGTATGTAGAATGCCACATAAATCCTCACGGTTTGAGAGTTATGGCCTTATGAAGTTGGACGACCCTCATATGTCATCTAGAAGCCCCAAAAGGTCAAAGTAATCAAAGTGGTTTAAGAGATTTTAAATGATAAATAATAAAGTGAAGTGATGGGTGTATTATAATTCAAAGTGAAAACAAAATAAATTATTTCAATAATAATTTTAATGGAGAAATTAGAAGTGGACCTAACCCTAAAATAAGGAAAGTGGGGCCAAGTGACTTAGAAGATGTTTTTAAGGAAGCTACTTGGAGAGTATAAATAAAAGGCAAGGCTCTCTCATTTGAATCACATTTGAGAATATTGAATATATATAGGTTTCTGAGGTTTACAAATGATATCTAAGCTGAAATTCTGAGGAAAGTGAAGAAACGAAGGCCGAAATGCAAGGAAGGATAAATTCTTTTGATGGTGCTTTCTAAGGTATGTTATTTTCAGGTCATCTCACCATTTCGCTATAACGGTTTTTATATAATTATTCATATCCTGAAATTGATATGAAAGTGAGAAAACCTATCCAAGTATCTTTGGTTAAAAATTCATTTTGTGGTTCGTTGTATTTTGGGAGTTACACTCTATGGAAAATAGGGTTTGTGGCCAGTCCTGAAACTAGTCAAAATCAGGTGTTTCAGGTAAAAACATCATAACTTCTTCATAACCGATCCCAATTCAGTGAGACCAAATGTGTTGGTTAGGGTATTGTCTGTAGTATGTTTTGTAACATTTTTAGATCATTTCATAAAAGATTTTGTGTGGGGCACGCTCTACAAGGTCGCTCTCTAGAATAAGCCAGAATTCAACAAGGTTTGTCATTTTTTCCATAACTCCTTTTTTGAGAGGTTCCAAGTAGTGCCACTTGGAGGAATTACACAAACAACATTGAAGAACATTATGTATCAGTTTTATATATTTATACATTACAAGTTCAAAGTTATGATTACATCAGGTTAGGTTATTTGACTAATCCAAAACTAGGCATGCGAGACTAAAGAAAAGTTTGATGAAAATGATAGTCTCTTGTTTTTAAAAGTTAAGGAAGATTCGTAGGAATGTGATCATATACCCCAGGTCTATTACAAATCTACAAATCATATTTGGATGATGAAATTGATGAGGGCTTTTGGTTGAGGTACATGTTGAGTACATGGTTGAGACAAGTAGTTGATGAGTTGGCGCACATACATGAGGTGTATAGTTGATGAGTTGGCGCACATACATGAGGTGTATAGTTGATGATGTTGGTACATATTGATGAGTCATAGTTGATGAGTAGTTGACACATGATTGGTACATACTTGGTTATGGTACAGGTTGGTGCATGGTCGATGCATTTGTTTAAGGTACAGGTTGATTACAGGTTGGTGCATGGTTGATGCACTTGTTTATGGTACAGGTTGATTACAAGTTGGTGCATGGTTGATGCACTTGTTTATGGTATAGGTTGATTACAGGTTGAGGTATAGGTTGATGCATGGTTCAGACTTATTGGTACAGGTTTACAGTAGTATATCTCACAGTGATAGTGTGACAGTGGTTCCATCATTCTACTTCTACTTCAGGGTGGGAGGACGGAGCAAGGACAGGTGGTTGTAGCCACCTTCTGGTTGTAGCCGAAGAACATTGGGGGTTGTAACCTCCTTCTGGTTGTAGCGAGATATTTGGGGACTTGGAGCTTCCCTCAGGTTGTAGCCTGAGAAACTAGGAGGTTGGAGCCTCCTTCCAGTTGCAGCTGGAAAACAAAGGAAGTTGGTGCTTCCAATGAATGTAATTCTTCAAGACATATAAGAAAAAGAATTCTATGGTTTTCTCTCGATTTGGGTTTCCATGTAAAACACTGGTGTACTATGCATGTGTGTGATTGTTTATTTATTAGTGCTCAGTATTGGATAATAATTCTACATTGATATAACATTTGAAGAAAAAGGATTATAATTACGTTATTACTGATTCACCCCCCCTCTCAGTAATCCAACACGAATGTAGGAAACTTCACCTTCTCAAGTTGTTTGTGTATGCTACTGCTACCAGCTAGAGCACATTGTGAACCCTCATTGGGCACATACTCTCTACCCTCATCTCAATCCAGGAGGTTTATCAATTCCTTTGACATCCTCTCGAAGGATCTCATCATACCTATCACATCTCCCAGAACATACTTCTCCTACTCAGTAGTATTCTATTCTCCATGGGTTTAGACCCCTCTAGAATGGATAATATCTGGGGTGGAATACCTCTTCCTCCAACACCACGTCATATACTTCCACTGTGTCCTCTAACCATTATTACCTGCAAGGACAATTTTAAAATTAATTATTGATACAACTTTATCATTTAGTTAACACAATGGAAGGAGTAATGGCCCAATGTCTCAGTGTTGAACCCACTCTGATGCCATACGTAACATCCCCTCCATTACAACATCAATGTAAGAGGGTACAATAGTGGTAAAAAAATAAAAATAAACAACAGCAGTTAGAACAAGTGATAAGTGACAATACATACATCAACATATACACATTCTATTCTCATCCACATCATTATACCGTAAGAATTAAACATATCATCTTTGTTACTAATCACTCAATCATATCACATAAAGATAGTGAAAGATGTCTATGTAATGTACCCCAAAATTAGCTACAAAAAACAAATTATAGAGGGGGAGAAACTATGAGTCTTGTTGTCAATTACATTATAAGTATGACCAATGTTTTCAACCATTAATTACTCGACTCAAATATTTGTTTTCAACTTAAAAAAATTATTTATACCATTAACCATAAGAGATGTAATTAATAATCTCACTATAATGACACTCTTTTGTATCATTCTTACGTAATTCTTGTAGTAAAACAATAATTTTCTCCATAATAGTTTATTCGTAAACTATAAGGAAAACACTAACCATAACCCATATTATTTTATGCTATTCTATAGTGCATAACCCATATCATTTTATGTTATTCAATAGTGCATAACCCATACCATTTTATGTTATTCTATAGTGGATAAAGATTGATCCATATTGGATTTTTTGTTTTCTAAACTAGGAGAAAGAAACATATTCATCACGATGGATTGTACTACTTATATATATTATATATATACACATTATACTCATATTACTTTAAACATAAACTTAACCAAGATATGCAATAGACAAGGAGTATAAACGGTTCCTTTCTCAGGTCACGATCATGGAACCTCACGTAAAATTTAATTGCGCTAGATATTAGTATTACTCCGGCATATGTGTCACCATGTTTTAACAAACCCTATGTAATGAACCCCAAATTTCATAAAAAAAAAAATAAATTATTATTGTCGGGGAATAAACTAAAGTCTATTACTCATAACAAATTGTTCATCACACAAGAAGGTAATTAGTTATCTATCTTATTCCAATTCCTATACACATAGAAATTATATTCCACTACCATTACCCATCCTAAAAAGGTTGAAAGAGATTTAAATTCAACCTATCTCTTATTGTTATACTTCTTCATAGCATTGCTATTATAACTAGAATCATAGCATTGATGTGTTAGTGGTTAGGCATGTCAAGGTCCATAGCCCAAGCATAAATCAAGCAACCCATTTAATAATAGGTAATAAACAATGTTTATAATACATGTAAGCGATATACTTCATAATCACAAAAGTTAAAAAAATAGCAACCATAGGGTTGAACTAGGGGTCATAACCATCTAAGTACATGACCTACGTGCTAGGGTTTATAACATTTCATATCAATATACCATGTTAACAAGCTATATTTTACAAGAAAAAACATACGATATGCATATAGTAAGGAAATTGTAACCATATTAACATAACCACTGATCGAAGTTACACATATTCAAATATCTTTTAAGTTGTTCATAAAGACATAAAGGTGGAGGATACTAGGTAGGTCTGAACCTAGTCTATTACATCTGTGGCATTTAAGCTAGATGGGGTCCATTAATGGTGACAGGCCACCAGTACTCTCCAGGCATGACATTATAGGAAACCTCCCACTATGGCCTTGCAACTTCAGCTGGTTTCACATGGCATGGTATGGGTGGAATACCTTTCGTTCTTCTCCACTACTGAGAGGCATGAGGTGGCATTATTCCCTTCACAGTTATTCCCATTCAATTTTGTTTCTATGTGGTTTTTCTCCCACGATAGGTAGTATCATTCGGCTCCGTGGAGAAGGGTAGCATTGGGGATTTTAGGAGGTTTTCCATAGGCATGGTGGGTATTGTTTTAAATATTGTGTTCTTTGTGCACAGTAATCCAACCATATCTTTGTATCTTATTATTTATGCCCAACAATTTCATTGCAAGCTATTATTTAGGCTAAAATGTTCTATGTACAATGTGGTATCTATGTCCAATTGTTCTCTATATAATGCATTATTTGTATTCAAATGTCCTATGTACAGTGCATTCTTTATGCCAACATTTTTCCTATGCAATGTATTATTTGTTTCAAAGTGTTCTCTGTGAAAAGCGTTATTTGTTCTCAAAAATCGTTCTCTATGGGGTGCACGCCTCCTATGAGTAATGCTTCCTCTTTCTGTACACTAATATATCCTTGATTTTCATCGTCGCATACTCCATGATTTCCTTTGTTGTGAGAGTTGATATTGTATGATAACTTTCCCCTTATACATTTTCCTCCAATACTTCACTCATTAGATATTTTCTCTTTGGAGCAAGTTTTATCACTTAGTTCGAGGGGTTTGTTATGTTTCTTTTCTATTGTCTATCGGTCTCCAAAACCCATAACACTTCGGGGCTCCTTCCTCGTCCACTCATGGTCAGAATCCTTTTATTCTTGAAGGATAAACCCTCTGGAAAAATTCTCATTTTAGTTTCAGGTCTGTGTAGAGGGAATTACACACATGGCCCTTGTTTGGAGGATTATTGTGTAAGGAAATAACCATCAGTTACTATGTAAGGAATATAACCGTCAGTTTTGAGACCGATCATGCAGACCCCGTGTGAAGTCGTGGCCGAATAGTCCTATACTTGTATTCCTTCATTCGACCGAAATCATTGATTAATTTGCACTTTGTATATAATGGAACTCTTTATTTTTATATGGAATGGTGAAATAAAACCCTTCTTCATTGAAATTAGCAATAATTCTCCTTGTATGTATTCACTAGTTATAGAATATCTCTGTCAAGAAAATGAATGTGCTATGTCATTGTTAGAACACCCATGACCATTTGACAGTGTCCTTTGTTTCCTTCTATTGTCCAAATCCGCCCATGTAAAATTAAGAATCCTTGCGGATTTTAAAAAACAATTCCTTCATTCATCTCATACTAGGACAGATACTTGCATGCGTCTTCTTGGTCTATTACAAGCTAAAAGCGATACTTGCATGCATTGTCATATCCTTGTTAAAGTCTGAGGCCAGAAAGTCGCAGGGATTTCTTTTAATATGGTTTGCATAACTTAAGTTTAACTTATGGATTAGATTATTACTCAAAGTCGCATCTTTGCTTCAAAATTATTTCTTAATTTCATACTTTCCACAAGCATCACCCTTATCAAAATCTCCATCTGTGTATCGTGAAAGTTAATTCCTATTTAGTTTACTAACCTCACCACAAAATTATTTTGGCTCTTCGTATGGGGTTTCTTTTGAAATTTTCTTCGGAGTAATATTTATGGAATTATTAAAACCCTTCTCTTTTGTACAGTCTATATTATATCTTCTCTCTTGTAATTTTATAAATTACAGGGTATCAAGTTACAGAACCTAATTTATAAGTTGTTTTAGTATTATTACTTTCACAATTAAAATAATTTCTCATGTTTGTCGACTGATGATGGGTCCCTTTGTCTTGTGAGGGAACACATAGCATGAAAAACACACCCACTCCCCTTCCTGGGTCTTGGGTCTAGGGCTTTGCAAGGCAGCGTGGGTACTCTGATATGACATCAGGATCCAAGATAAGTATACTTTGATTATTTTATGTAATTCATCCTTTAATGGTTCGTACATTAGTAAGTTACTAATGCTATGGTATGGCTCTTTTACAGGTTGTAAGAACAACCAATTCACTTGGTGAAGTATGTGGCATGTCCATGAAAGGTATTCGGGTTCCATCTTGTTCCATCGGTCATTGCGTGCACTCGCATATAGTTTTATGTAGTCCTTTAAATCATTGTTTATAATACCTATGGATTTATTGTGTCTAAGGAACTCAAAATGTAAAATTTTGGTCTACGACTTATTGAATCTAATCAATATGTATATATTTTTTTCAAGTAACCTTTGATCTACTGCATCATATGTCTTTCTTTAATAATAGACAAAGCATCTATTGGGGCTGTTATTCTTTGTACTCAGCATAATAGTAGAAATACAATACAGATCGTTTACACTTATATGTATATATATATATATATATATACACACTAAACATTTAATAACATACCACTAGAAGTATTATTACATAGTGGGAAGCCACACAAAACTAATATGGCTATAAGGTTCACTTCAATATATTTTTCTTCTAAGTATAATAATATAAGGTATGGAATCAACTGTATAAAATCAATAATAAAACATCAATAGTATAAGATCAATAATTTGAATACATAGTTGAGATACATATATGAAAAACTGATGTTGGGAAAACAAATGGCACAACTACGTTCCACCCAACCATACAAACAAAACAACCATGATCACTTATCCTTATCACCCCCTAGCCTGACCATGAATCCATAAAGAAAAATTGAATTACACTCCTTAGTCAATGTCTTCTCTAATAGTTCATAAAATGATTTTCGTCACACCAGATGTGCTCATAACAACAAACAATTTCTCAATCCCAACATACTAAGTAGCGTCCTGCCTCCCACATATATTGTATATATCTTGTGCCTGGGTCTTTATATTTATTTCCCTCCTTGGGGATATTCACAGCTTTACAAATCCCTGATTTTCAGGGGCTGCTAGTGGTAAAATTCAACCTTTTCCAGTTGTAAAAATCGGCTCTGAGTTAACTCAAACCTGCTCCCCACTCATGGAGTCATAGTCAGTTATTTTTAACCTTGTTGTTATATTTCTCTTCCAGCATTTAATTTATTAAATTTTTTATCTCATACATGTTTCAAACAAAAGAGAACAGTTGGGAAGTCAAATATTTTCCCAAAAGTCATAAAATAATAATTACATAATCCAAAATTCTAAATTCAGATTTTCCATAAATGGAAATTTATTTCTAAATTCATATTTTCCATAAACGGAAATTTATTTCTAAATTCAACTTGGAATTTAATATCTAATAATTTGATGATATCAAACCCTAAGTACGTTACCCAACAAATAAAGGGTTACAGTGTCTCTTATGAATTAATGGATGATAAAACCAAACTTGTAAGTTGGAAGTTTATGAAATGACACTTCTCTTTAACCACATTAAAGGTATCGTAGGCTCTTAATAATAAAAGTATACCTACCATGTACTCTGGTTCTGATGTTCCAGGGACCTAACTAATATGGGTTCTCCACTTCATTGATTTCACATGGTAGTCTGGTAAACATACTTGGTCATTCCTCCCACTACAAGCGATGGGCTCGAGGTCTATAATCACTCAAAGGTTTTTCCCCTCCGCTAAACTTCCATTCTCAAATGTTATTCTTGTAACCAGTTTAACTCTGTAGAACCTCGGAAGGAAACCATGAGCTATGGTGGCTATACACATTGGCCTTCTTTTATTAATACAGGTAAACTACTGAGCATTGATACCTTCTTTTCGAAGGGGTTTTTGGTACTTTGTTTTGTTTCTCTTTGTTAGGATTAAGCAATATCTCCCATGTTTCCTGAGTTATTTCAATGTTTGAAAACCCATGGAGATAAATTCCATTGTGTGTAACTCGCTTCTACTTCACTACACGTTTTGAGTTTTACCGCTCCTAGCTTAAGTTGAACATGAGCATAAAAATGTCAGCGAGTTGTGGAACGAGGTCATGTGTATGGGACATAAGTACTATAGGTATTATTTTTTTGTGTGAATATCTATATAATCAGTTTTCCTCTTAACTTATGGTTAAAGTTAGTATCAAATTCCTTTGATAGCAAATCTCCCATATTTCCTGTCAATGTCGTTATATGGGTTCTCTTATTACTTTTCTTCTAATGGATCATGACCCTCGGCATTGTTTGGGTTCCTGTCAATATGCAATAAAAATATGTTCTAAGTAGTTACCCTATGATAAGGGATATGGTGGTTCTGTGAGGAAACTGTTGTTGGGTCTGACTTATTTTAAATGCATTCGATGTATTCTATAATTATTCCATTAGCTTCTTGTTTTGCATTTTTGAGGGGATCCGTCATGGAAAACGATGATAGATTTCCTTCTTTCAAAATTATTATACTGTCTCTGAAAATTACTTTACCTGATTCTTGATCTCCATAAGTTAGGGAATCTGGTTTACTCTAGGAGGAAAACGTTGAAATTTCACTCCTTAAAATGCAATCGTATTCTCTGTGGTTAGTCTCAGTAATTGTTCTTTGTAACCATTATTCGTAATTACTCTCTGTAATTTAGTCTCTCTACTAGACTCTTCTCTGTAAATATTACTCATAATTACTCTCTGTAATTTTTATGTATGTACTAGCATTGGTAAATGCTTCTCTGTAACTATTCTTCCTAATTACTCTCTATAATAATTATCTGTATACTAGGCTCGGTAATTGCTTCTCTGATATGATTTGATGTAGATTTATTTTAAAATTGTAAAGGTTAACTTCACGATAACCTATGTATTTTAAATTACTCACGAAACCCGTGATGGATTGGTAAAAGAAATAGATCTTTGCTATGGTATCAGGTTTTAAAATCATATTTGACTTATGTTTGTGGATACAATATTTTATGATGGGTCCCTTTTCTTGCGAGGGAAACCATCAGACTACTATGATCCCACTCATCCTCCCGAGTTGCGGACTTCTTACCTCACAAGGATAAAAGGATGACTGGAATTCAAACCAGGCCTGAGATAAGTACACGCCCTTTTCTCATTGTGTTTATCTTGTTCCTTCAATTAATTTGAGGGTTTAGTAATCATATATTGGTTTCCCTTTGCAGGTTAAGTTTGTGTGTTATGGTTCTACGAAGGGAAAATACCCTATTTTTAAAAGGTACTCATGTTCCATCGCAGATTGGTCTCTCGCTAAGATTCCCTTCCACGGATCAATGAGATATATACGCTTTCTTACTATGTTATAGATGGTTGATGTAGATTCTTTAATATATATATATATATATATATATATATATATATATATATATATATATATATATATATATTAGCTAGCAGAGATTATTGGGTACACAAAACCCCAATTGTATTAATATTTTTAACTAGAAAAAATCTACAAGTCCCTGTGTACATCATTGATCTATCAGTTGCATAAATAAATTATTCCATGAAAATCTCTGAGATCCATTGTATCATATAGCCATTTATTTAATATATATATATATATGGGACTTTGAATTCATCTATTTCTATACACAATTATGATCGCAAGAGTTTTCTTTGCTCCAATGGTTTGAGAGATGAAATATAGGAAGAAGTAAAACTATGCAGTTTACTTATTAATTCTTCGATACAATATAATTGCTTTGTTTCAGTTGTTTTCTTTTTCTGAAGTAGTTAGTTTTCATGTGTGAAAATCTCCACACATAGACTATTTGGTTTTAGTACCTGCACAATTTGTCTATGTAGATCAATTATGTAGCCTACATATAGATATTGTAACTAATGCAAGTCAAATCCCAACAGAAAAATTAATAGGTATTTAAGCAGTAGGCCAATCAACAAATCTATTATGGCCATGAGGAACACTTATATAGATCATTACCTACATATATGATATCAACCATATAACACTTCAGAAAATGAAATTAAGCAGTTAAGATACATATCTGAACAACAATGTTGGGAAAACAAATGGAACAACCACGTTCCACCCAACCGTAGATACAGAACAACCATGATTACTTGTCCTGATCACCCCCTAGATTGACCATGACTCCATAAGGGAAAAATGAGCATCACTCCTTAGCCACTGTCTAACTGAACAGTTCATAATTTTTTTTTTCCAACACAAAATGTTCTCATAACAACAAAACAATTATTTCCTCAACATACTAAGAAACATCTTGCCTTCCAAATATATTGTATATATCTCATGCATAGAACTTTCCATTCCTCTCCCTCCTTGGGAAATTCATATCTTTACAAATCCTTGATTTTTAGGGGTTGCTAGTGATAGAAGTCAACTTCTCACACGTGTGAAAATCAGCTCTAGGTTAACTCAACCCTGTTCCACACTCGTGGAGTCATAGTCAGCTCTTTTTAACCTAGTTGTTCCATTTGTTCTCCAACATTAAATTTATTAAAAATGTTCGTATCATATATGTTTCCCTCAAAAGAGGACAATTGGCAAGTCAAACGTTTTTCCAACAATCATAAAATAATAATTACATATTTCCACAATCTAAAATTCGAATTTCCAAAAATGGAAATTTATTTTTAAAATAACTACTTTGAAAAAAATTATTTTTTTGAATAATTTGAGGATATCACATCCTCTCCTCCTTACGTATAACACTTTCCGTAGTGTTCAAATCGTCTCTTGGAGAAGAATTGGATAAGATTTATGAATTTCTTCTTCCAATTCCCAAGTATCCTCCCCAGGAATAAAGTGCTTCCATTGCACTTTTACCTGGGCGATGGATCTGTTCCGAAGTATTGTTTCTTTCCTGTCCATAATGCATAGAGGTTTCACTTGGAACTCATCTTCTGGTTCCACCTACACCATGTTCCAATCAATGATGTGAGTAGGATCATGAATATATATTTTTTAATAGTCAAACATGAAAAATATTATGAAATTTTAAATTTGCAAGGAGTGCTAGTCTATACGCCATTGGTATGATTCAAGTTAATATCTATAAAGGACCACAAAATATTCACTCCAACTTGGAACAACTTCCTATTTTTAGGGATATTCTCCTCACTTTGACTTTGAGATATACATTCTCTCCAATTTTTAATTCTTGATGTCTCCTTTTTAGATCGTCATAGCTTTTCTATCGATCTTGTGTCGCTTTCAAGTTTTGTTGTACTCTTTTGACCATCCTTTCCATTTCTTGGAGCATTTCTAGTCCATCCATAATCCTAACAACCATATTATCACAACTAATTGAGGTTGTACATTTCCTTTCGTATAAAACTTCGAAGGGACTCTTCTTAACTGATGCTTGATACCCATTATTGTATGCGAATTCAACTAAATGTAGATACTCTTCCAACTTAGCTAGTTTTGTCCTTACATACATTCGTAACATGTCTTCAATAATTTGATTTGTTCATTCTGTTTTCCCATCCATTTGTGGATGGTAACTTGAATTGAAATTCAAATTAGCACACAAACCTGCAAACAATTCTTTCCAAAAATTGGATGTAAATTTGACATCTCTATCTGAAATTACCATCTTAGGAATCCCATGCAACCTAAAAATTTATTTCATAAAAAATTCAGCGATATTAATCTCTTTGTAAGTAGATTTCATAGGTATAAAATGTGAATAATTACTTAGCTTGTCAATCACTACCATAATTGAGTCATTTTTTCTTTGAGTCTTAGGAAAACCTGTGATGAAATCCATTGAAATAATTTCCCACTTCCATTCAGGTATAGGAAGAGTTCTAAGAGACCTTTCAAATGTTGATGCTCATCCTTTACCTATTGAAAATCTAAAAATTTATTCAAGTATTAAGTTGTTTCATTTGTCATGTTAGGTTGACCTCGCAATCCAGCCATGGCATGGTGGACCGAGGTGATGAGGTGGTAGGGGGATGGTAGGGTGCAGGTGATGGCTCTAGGTGACTACCCTTACATAGGGATTGACTTCATAGGATATCCAAACATTTCATTACCACCAGGTTCCACCTACAGAGACATAGGTATGTCACATTTTTTTGAATATTTCATTTTCTTGTATTTTTGTATAAGAAAACAAAAAAACAAATTGGATGATGTTAAGTACTAACTAAACATGTATGTGACGTAGATGTAGGTCCATTATGGCCTGATGGACTTCCATGACATTGGTGGAGGCACCAGGGAGATGAGGTAGTTGGACGGGACGCACATAGAGTGCTTCAAAACATGCAAGGAAACCTATCTCGTTTGACGCAGAGGATTCCCATGGTTTAGGTGGAGGATCCGTCAAAGGATATGTAGTGGTAGGTGGTAGGTTTTCCCCATGCTTGGGTACGGCTCTTTCGGCATCTCACAAATACCATAGTCTGCTATCATAACACTCATCCGACGCCACAAGCATATATGTCGTGGCTATTGTATGATCGGTTGTATATGAATTTGTGAGGGTGTTAGCCCTAGTTTTGTACTGTAACATCATATTTTTGGAGATATG
>ML778010.1:372201-391448 GCA_009831015.1 Picea engelmannii
TCATGTTACAATGTGTACATTGATGAAAATGTTTTCTTTGCTTTATTTATGTGACAAATGCCAATCTAAAACAAAATTAGCATATGCATCTAATACATAATTAGAAATTTTAGTTATGTGATGATAAGTAATAAAATCAAACTATCGTTCTAAAAGTCGTACTTGTAGTAATTGTCAAAGTAGAGTAGGGTCATGCACACGGTAACTTTCATTCAACTCAAATACTAATCACTAGGAGTCCAGGAAAACTTCTAACGAGTGAATACCCTGTGAAATGGACTTGTGCAAAAATTCCATAATGGCACTATATTCTGCCACATTATTCATGGATGGCCCTAGGAAAACGCCACCTGAAGACACTAGTAGACCCTCAGGTGAGTAAACAACCCAAGTGACAAAGGTCAAGTTTCTTGTATGACGAATGGAACCATCTACGAATCCTAACTATATCGAATACTCTGTTGACATATACCAACCAAGGGAAAACTTGATAAGAAAGATGAAGATAAAAAAAAAAGGGAAAAGATATATACACTAAAATACATTAGTATACAAATATTTACACCCAATCTCGGGGCTCAAGCGTAATATATTTTCAAATAGATCCCATTCATGGGATCAACCAACATGTTCTCTTCATAATATTTTAGTTCATAGGCTCATTTTATAAGACACATCGCACAATATAGGGACTATGCCACATGGGTTTGAACTTGCCTGCCCCTAGTGGTTCTTTGGCTTGATCATATATAAGGAACAAATCACCATCATCATACTACCGAGGACACGCAGACTTATCGTATTGGACCTTGACAAGTCTTTTGTTCACTTTAATAGTCATAGAGGCGTCTCAACGCTGCTCATCTAGACTCTCTAGGTGTACGAGCCATTGTTCCAGATCGAAAGTGTCAGGTAGAAGTGCAACTACCAATCTAAGAGAAGGGATTTCACATTCAATAGGTAAGGTCAAGTCCACACCATGTACTAACTGGAAAGGATAAAAAATGGTGGAGGTCTTGATCGAGGTTCGGTATGCCCAAAGTGTTGGATAAAGCATGATATGGCAGTTAGATTTTCTTTGGATGAAGGTTTTATGAAAAATGGTCTTGAGGGACTTTTCCACACCCTCTAATTGTCCATTTTCCTGGAGATAGTAAGGGGAAGAATGACCATGCCTAAACCCTAGTTTTGATGCTAATTTTTTCATCATTTCATTCTGAAAGTGACTTCCATGATCAATGACAATATCACTCGGGATTTTGAGCCTGTATCTAATTTGATTGAATACAAATTAGGCAACAATATTACCATTGTATTTAACTGTAGTCATAGTCTTGACCCACTTACTAAATTATTCTACGACCATGATAATGTGTTGATTCCCCCAACCGAAGTTGGGCTGCAATCCACAAATTCCACCCCCAACATGGTGAAGGGACTCACGATAATGACTGGATGAAGAGGGGCTAGATGAAATCACATTTTGTGAGTGAACACCTGAAAAGGGTGACACTTCTTAACTACTTCAATGAAATATTTAAAGATAGATGGCCAAAAATAATCATCTCACAAATGTTCTGGATTGTCACAAGCCTGGATAGATGACCACCAAAAGCCCCACTGTGGAAGTCATTTAGAACAGAATCAAATTCTTCATGATTTAAAAAATGATGCAGGATATTTTATAATCCTCGACTATACAGAGTGTCTCCGATGATAATATAGTTCTTATCTTGGTACGGTATACGTTGTCGGTCATCTCGCAAGAGATGCTGAGGAAACTTCAAAGTTTGAAGATAGAGAACAATATCTCCATACCAGGGGTTTGATGATGAGAAAAATAAAAATGTGTTCATACACAAATGAATCAGCATGAATAACATCCTCGTCTAATTGAGCGAAGTCGGATATTAATTCTGCAAAAGCTAGTGATTTTTTGGATTTCGCAGAAGCGAAATCGAGATCGAATTCTTATAGAATGAAAATCCATTTATTGTACTTTCTCCCTATGATATCATCGTAAGAAGTTATCATTCCTTTGTAAACCTTGAAGTTGACGAATAGTGTGGGGGGGAGGAAATTGAAGTATTTCCTCAACTTGTAACGGATTTACCATGATCCCAGTCTTAGAGACTAAAAATCCTAGAATTTGACCTGACCTTACGCAAAATATGCCTTTATGAGGGTTCAAATGAATGCAATAATCGTGACATGTTTTAAAGACTGTCCTAAGGTGATTAGGGTGATCCACTCTCTTACGGGAGTGAGTAGCAAGATCATTGAGATATGCTTCGACTATATGCTTGAGATCGTGAAATGTGAAGGTCATAGCATGTTGGAAGGTTTCTTCGGAATTCTTAAGGATGAAAGGAATCTTTCGATATGTGAATGTACCTGAAGGATAAATAAATGTCGTCTTATTTTGGTCCTTGGTGTTAGTAACATTTCTTGTCCGGGGCACAAGAGCATTCCGGTTAGTGAGTTGCATGAGGAGTGCCCAAGCGCAACGTAGAAAATCTCATTTTAGGCTCCCAAGCAAGCGAGCGGGCGAGATTATATCGTCGACGGTATAGATTAATCCATAAGAGTAGATCAGTGGTTGGTGGAAAATCGTGGTTAGTGGAGTTGCACCGAGATAAGCACAAATGCATTGTGCCCATATTATATGTAGGGAAGGATATCAGTCGTCCATCCAAAGGACGCGTGGCGCGAGATCTAGTCATGTCGGCATTTCGGCAATCGCGAGTTCAAAGGGTGAAGGTCCCATGTTGTCCTATATATCGAAACCCCGAACCTCGAAGGCGCCGAAGGTGCCCAAAGTTGGGCCCACAGTATTACGGAGAAATCTAGGCCATCCATCCACAAGAGACACCTGGCACGTGATTACGTTCCTCACCGTTTTGCCCATCGCGATTTTAAGGTGCAAAGAGAAACTCCGTCATTTCCCGATGCGCGAGCTTCCTGGAGTGGCCAGGACCTGGGCCCATAGCATCGTCGGGAGAGTTCAGAACCATCAGATATAGAGGGATACATGGTGCCAACTCAAGCCATCTCGGCATTTCTCTCATCGCGATTTTAAGAAGCAAGGATCAACCCCTTCTTATTCGCGAACATCGAAAGTGCCTTTGAGGATAAATGCAGGGTCACAACCCGTCGTCACATGGGAAAATAGAAAGAGTTGTGCAAAAGGGGCCAGGGTTGTCAAGTCTAGTCATCGAAAGGTTCATTGCATTCTTCGAGTGCCATTTGATCCAACCTCAAGCCTGGTTTTCACTTGAAGTAAATGAAGGTAAGAAAGAGTGGTTGAAACCTCTCTTCATGCATTAAGTGCAAGATATGGAGAGCCTGGCCAGCGGTCTGCTCGAGAGGGTCATGTGTACCATTTTTTCCAAAGAGGCCATGCCCAGTCCTCGATTAGCCAGAGGAGATCTGTACACACTAACTTGGCTCTTAATGGATTAGCTACTCCCCTTACAAGAGCCATGCACAGTTAAGATGGCGTCTGACGAAGGATATCTGTCCGAATTCGGTTGAAAGGACACCAAGCCTTGGGTGACTAAGCACGTCGTTATTAGGTGAATTTTCTGAGTATATAGAATCAATCTTTGTATTTTGTAAAGTATCGATGGTTGAGCAAAGCTCCCAATTGTAAAGTTTTGATGAAGCGTTGGTCGCTCTGGGTAATGTATAAGGCATTTGAGATTTCTTACTTTATGGATGTCAAATTCTTTCCATATCTTTGTTTACCGTGTTAGAATAGCTCAGAATTGGAGGATCCAGTCGAGTTGTAGCTGTTATAAGATGATGTAGGTTGGATCACTGTAACAGTTGCATTGTTTCTAATCGGTTCCTGTGATTTTCTCAGCGCTGAAACAACATGGAATTGAAGGATTCAGTCGAGTTGCCCCTTAGCTCCTTGAAGCTCTGTACCAAGAGGATCTTGGCTTCTAAGTTTTTCACCCTCAAGCCTCTGAAGACCTATCGCCTGAGGCAGTCTTACTCTTCCTTCTCACAAATCTTCCATCTACCACCCTTTAATCCACTTACTAACGGAAGTTGGATCAAGACCTCCCTTTCTTTCTACATACCAGGCCCAGTTTCCTAAGTTAAAGCTATATTTTCTTGAGTCTTTAACCATTCGATCACCCCATTAAACAAATCGTGACATAAAACTGATTGGTGTTGGGCTCTGCTCCTGCAAGAAATCCAAGAGTGACTTCTGATGCTAACATTTCTGGCACCGTTGCCGAGGATGAAGTTGAAGATTTTCCCTAGGCAGAACGACATTGAGCCTCTAATTCTGAAGGTGCATCAGACATCAGAGCCCTTCAAGATTGCTATTATGCACCTAGCGACTCCACTGTGGCGACTCCAAGGTTTCCACATCACTGTTTCAGCTGTGGCTACTGTTAGCACACCTGAAAGCCGACCCTAAGGAGCTTTCTCGAGAAGGTTTCAGCAGCTGCTTTCTCAGCCTGAGAAGCTTCCTGGGGTAACAACAACGTTAGGATCTGGCCTTTGATGGTGAACAAGGACCAGACACATTCGAAGTTGTGCATATTTCACCTGGTGACTCCATGATTCAAGGATCGATTAGCGACTCCACTGGTTCGATAGTTTCATGCAGCTTTCGTTGCCTATTACCAAGATTTTTATCCCTCTGTGTTAGTTTGTCATAACTGTAGTGAGGGATACCACAACTCTATATTCGATGAAGTTGTTTCGGACGTAGACTATGAGGATGATCCTGATGATCTAGATCAGAGCTCTATCCTTTCTCCTCTCCATTCGTCTATAGAAGGGGGGGGTTATGAGAGTGATGAATTTCCCAGGGAGGAGGATGGAACTCTGAGTGAACTAGTGGTGCAGGCGATATTCCCCATTCCCCAGTGTGCAAAATTGGAATCTAAAGGCAGCAAAAAGGATTTTCCAGTCTTCGAGGCAGATGATCTAAGCAGCTCTTTTGAAGAGATTATTGAAGATTTTTTGGATGCGTTAGCATCTGCCCCCAATGAGCCTGTTGTCTCAGATTTAAACAAGGAAGCCATTGTGGAAGAGGATCGTTCTTTCTTCCTTCATGAGATTTCCCATGATGTATTTACATTTGGGATTGAAGAGAAGGATCGGGGGACCGTTCCCTTTTTACAAGATGGGGGAGTGCACGGAAAAGAGGAGGAACCAGAGGAACATCTGAGCATGCATTTCATGTTATATCCGGAGCCAATCAACGAACAGCCACCGCCTGAGATCAGTGAGCCTGCGTCGGTTTTCCTCCTACCTGTTCTTATCAGAGATATTCAGCCACAGGTGGACAACTATGTAGCATAGGCGGCTCCTTGTCGCCATTTTTCTAGGATTGGCCACTCATTCTATGACCCTGTCAACAAGTACATGGAGTGGCATTTCCCCTATGCCTTGGAGCTGCCCTATTTCATCTCAACTCCAGCCTGTAAGGAGGAGTTGAAGAGTGTAACCGTTCTGTTGTCACGGTTACACCATCTGTTGATGATCATTGATAGAAGGAAGGAGATTCTATCCAGGAAGATGCTTGAATGGCTATGGTGGAAATCTGCTTTCACCTAGCCCCATGTAAAGTGTTTTATTAGTTTAGGATTGTATATAAATAATCTCCTTTGAGCATGTATCTTTATTTTGTTTCTTTTATTTTTCGTCTTGTATTTTCAGTAGCGGGATGTTTTGAGCCTGACTCCATAGCCCAACAGCAAGGCACTAAAACTGCAAAATGAGTCCTTAGAGCATCACAGGGATGACTCTATCCCCCATGGAGCCTAATTTTAGTAACATTTCTTCTCTGGGGCAGAAGAGCATTTGGGTCAGCGAGTCGCATGAGGAGCGCCCGAGCGCAATGCGAAAAATCTCATTTCAGGCTCCCAAGCAAGCGAGCGGGAGAGATTATATCATCAGCGGTCCAGATTCATCCATAAGAGAAGATCAGTGGTTGGTGGAAAATCATGGTTAGCAGAGTTGCACCGAGATTAGCACAAATGCATCGTGCCGATATTATATGTAGGGAAGGATAACATCCGTCCATCCAAAGGACGCGTGGCGTGAGATCTAGTCGCGTCAGCATTTCGGAAATCGCGAGTTCAAAGGGTGAAGGTCCCGTGTTGCCTTGTATCTCGAAACCTCGAACCCTGAAGGCGTCGAAGGTGCCCAAAGTTTGTCCCGCAGTATTACGAAGCAATATAGGTCATCCATCCATAGGAGACACCTGGCACGTGATTAGGTTCCTCTCTGTTTCACCCATTGCGATTTTAAGGCACAAAGAGCAGCTCCGTCATTTCCTGATGCGTGAGGTGCCGGGAGTGTCCAGGACCTGGGCCCATAGAATCGTTGGGAGAGTTTAGAACCGTCAGATCTAGAGGGACGCGTGGCGCCAACTCAAGCCATCTCGGCGTTTTTCTCATCGCGATTTTAAGAAGCAAGGATCAGCCCCTTCTTATTCGCGAACGCTGAAAGCGCCTTTGAGGATAAATGAAGGGTCACATCCCGTTGTCACATCGAAAAATAGAAAGAGATGTGCAAAAGGGGCCAGGGATGTCGAGTCCAATCACCGAAAGGTTCATCATGTTCTCCGGGTGCCATTTGATCTGACCTCAAGCCTGGGTTTCACTTGAAGTAAATGAAGGTAAGAAAGAGTGGTTGAAACCTCTCTTCATGCATTAAGTGCAAGATATGGAGAGCCTGGCCAGCGGTCTGCTCGAGAGGGTCCTGTGTACCATTTTTTCCAAAGAGGCCATGCCCAGTCCTCGATTAGCTAGAGGATATCTGCACACGCTTACTTGGCTCTTAATGGCTCAGCTACTCCCATTATAGGAGCCATGCGTAGTTAAGATGGCGTTTGACGAAGGATATCTGTCTGAATTCGGCTGAAAGGACACCAAGCCTTGGGTGACTAAGCACGCCGCTTTTAGGCAAATTTTTTGAGTATATAGACTCAGTCTTTGTATTTTGTAAAGTATCGATGGTTGAGCAAAGCTCCCGATTGTAAAGTTTTTATGAAGCGTCGGTCGCTCTGGTTAATGTATAAGGCATATGAGATTTCTTACTTTATGGATGTCGACTTCTTTCCATATCTTTGTTTACCGTGTTAGAACAACTCGAAATTGGAGGATCCAGTCGAGTTGTAGTTGTTATAGGATGATGTAGGTTGGATCACTGTAATAGTTGCATTGTTTCTAATCAGTTCATGTGATTTTCTCAGCACCTAAACGACTTCGAATTGAAGGATTCAGTTGAGTCACCCCTCAGCTCCTTGAAGCTCTAGACCAAGAGGATCTTGGCTTCTGAGTTTTTCACCCTCAAGCCTCCGAAGGCCTATCGCCTAAGGCAGTCTTGCTCGCCCTTCTCACAAGTATTCCATCTACCACCCTTTAATCCACTTACTGACAGAAGTTGGATCAAGACCTCCCTTTCTTTCTACATACCAGGCCCGGTTTCCTAAGTTAAAGCTATATTTTCTTGATTCTTTACCCATCCGATCACCCCATTAAACAAATCGTGACATAAAACTGATGGGCATTGGGCTCTTCTTCTGCAAGCAATCCAGGAGTGACTTATGATGCTAACACTTGGTTTTAATCTAAATTTGTTTATACCCTAAAAATCCATCCATGAAATAAAAAAACTTCTCTTCCCGCACACTTGTCAAGAATTTGATCGATGAAGGGTGTTAAGAAGTTGTCTTTGGAACAGGCTTTGTTCAGGTCATGAAAATCCATGCATACGCATATGGTTCCTTTCTTTTTATTCATAGGAATGGGATTGGATACCCATTCAGTCAAGGGAACCGGGTAGATAAAACCAACACTTAGCAGTTTTTCTACCTCTTCCTTAATAGCAGGGGCCTTCTTGATATTGACAGCTCTAAGTCATTGTCGAACCGGTTTAACATTTGGGTAGGTTTTAATCTCATGTTCAAAAATTCGAGTGATGATTCCAAAAATATCTTCATATGACCAAGTGAATATGTCAAATAATTCCTTGAAAAGCTTGGTGTAGTTCAAAATTTGTTTTGGCAAACAATTCGCACTGATGTATACATTTTCAATCTTTCCAAGGATACAAGAGATATCGATCATGATGGTAGGAGAGATACTTTCCATGTTTCCTTTGACATAAATGTTGTGCATATAGGATGGAACTATGCCGTGACTGAATATCTCACTCAAAGTAGATTTGAAATCATCTTGTTCAATTTTGGCAAGCTCTGGGAGAAAATAAGAGTGATGATGCATATCATCCCATGGCATGTTTGAACCATTCATGGCCTCTATGATTTATTCATCTGAAGGTAAAGTCCCATCGAGGTAGTCACATGAACAAGATGATGAATTGGTCCACATGGGATCTAGAATAGGATCCTCCTTATCCATCTACGAGGAAACAAGTTTCGGATCGGTGGAAGAGTCAAGAACAACTTGATACTCAATTTTTGTTGCCGATAGTGGCATGGCCATTCCAGAATGTGACTGGCCTTCAAAATATGCAGTCGAGGAAGGTAGGGTCCAAGGATTTTTAAAATAGGAAGTGCGGAAAGGAATGGACCTATCTGAAAAAAAAATACCTACTCGACATCACATATATATGATGAACCGGTGCCATGAATTTGAAGGTACCCATAAGGGATGAATACATTCTGACATAGATATTATTAATTTTCAGATGAGAGTTGTCGATCACAAGGATCAATGGTCCAAAAGATGCATTTGGGCTAGCATACGCAGAGGACAATTGGTCAATCATCACGATCTTTCCATTGTGAGGAAAGAAGAAAGTGCGGAAGACAGATGATAAAATTGCAGTCATATTGTAAGTCCAATTGCATCCTACTAACAAGTTATAGTCGAGAGGCACATCAAAAACCTCGACATCCACCTCTACCATCTTTCCACCTAAATGGACTGGAAAAATAGGAAGAATATTATGAGGGCGGAAGGAATGACCGTCAAAAGTAGTCAACATGGTCGGCTACTGCGAAACGGTCAGAGAGTTGAGGGATTTCCAACAAACCAGGGACATCACACATGTTGCAACACCTTCATCAACAATGGTATGCTTGATGGTATACTTTGAGTAACCCATGTGGATTTGGAAAGAGACATGGTAAAGAAAGTGAGGCTTCACATCTATGACTTCAACCTTGATAAATTTGGAGCCACAAGGATCTAGATCTCCTAATGGAGATAGCAAGACATTCATATATGAAGGAAACATATGGAGTACCTCTAGAGTCGACATCACATAAGGGGTTTGACCCAGATCCTCAACAATGGAGTAATTTTGGGTGGCTCTAGGATTAGGATTGTGGGTAGAGTGCTTGAGTATTACTTTTAGAATATGAGGTGAAGGCTCTAGTTTTTCAATCTGTAAGGGAATCTTCAAAGGAGGGGAGGAATCTAGACTAGGTAGAATCTATGGAGATCTATAATTGTGAGACTGAGTGGCTACATTAACCTCATATTTAACCATATTGATGCATAAACGGTCATAGTATTGAGTTGGTGGGTTTTGAATCCCACTCACCACATTTTGGGAATTCAAGGATCTCAAGGCCATGTGCTTATTATGTGGAAAAGGATTAGTCATCATAATAGGCAGTAGATATAAAAGCCTCGCAGCTTCTAAAACTTTGGGGCATAAATGGGTAAGGTGATCATCTGTGCAAAGCTTGTAGGGAAACTTCACCTTCCACCTTTCCTTCTTTCCCTCACCATCATTATTAGTTGACTTCTCATTATTACCATTGTCCTTGGGTTTATTATTATTCTTCCCACCCTTACAATTATTACCACGTCCTTTATTTTTATTCCCTGCTGGTTACTGGTTACCATTCGGGCTGGTCGATGATTGTACATAATCTACATCCACCGACTGAGTGGGAGTGGAGGACATAGATTAAGATAGCCCTCCTATAGACTAGTTGAAAGACAACTCTTTGAAATGGCTTATCATCGAGTCTATAGATTTCACATTGGCAGAGCCTACAATTCCATCGACATGAGGCCTGAGATTTTTTCTAGGGTCATAGTTTGACCTTGGTGCATCTAGATGAATCTCGTATAACATCCCAGACTAACAATATATAATATATATTTTTGGGGCTTTAAAAATAACTTCTTCCTCATATGTAACCCCGTATGTAGAAACATCATTTGAAATATAAGGTAGTAGAGACTTTAGGAACCACTCTAGAAGGAATTCTGGGGGTATGTAGGTCCTCATCAACCTCTTTTGTCTATGCCACTCCTGGATGTGATCCGAGATATTAGTGGATTTGTCTTGGCATAACGTTGACATAATTTCTAAGACACCCTCGTAATGAACCGACAATTAGAAGTGTTTGAGGAAGACTAATACCATATGACTAAAGGTTCCATATGTCCCCCTAGGTAGCTCGATATACCATTTCACGGTGACCCCCATAAGGGTACGTTGAAACAATATTAACCGAATAGAATCCTCATTAAGGGAATTCGAGGAGCACTAAAAGTGAAAAGTAGTGACGTGATCATTAGGATCCTCACCATTGGTGCCTTCGAATTTTGGAATATTCAAAGGAATCTTGGTGGGGATGGGGGCCCATGTCGGATCATGACACATAGGATCATTCATTAACTTAGACAATTCTGGAAGGTTGAGCGTGGCCATAAAAGGGAGACGAGGTTGCGGCATCTAGCCCTAAGCTCCATGGAAATATTGTTGTTGGGGAATCACAACCCATCGATGGTTTCGGTAAGCACCATGGCCCTTTCTGCGATTGTAAGAACCTCCCTCGAGCTGATTCATGAGGGCTTGGTTGGGCACCATTCTAGCAGGAATGTTTTGATAAGGGTTATAAAAACTACCCCCATTCAGAGTGGTTCCAGGTTAGGGGTTGCCCAAGGTATGAAACTGACCTCCTTGGGGTATGAATCCAAAGGATAAATGTAGATTCGTCTTGTCAAATGTGTTGGTAAGAATAAGTACATAGGAGGTGGGTTTAAAGGAAGGAACATAAGCAGTAGCTTGTCTGTCGGGTTGGTTACTCAATCTAGAAGAATTAGGAACAACATTAGACCCAGGGTTAATAGGAGGAAATCCTCTAACTATAGGAATCGTTTGCGTGATATGAGTACCACCAAACGAGAATGGATTATGTGGAGGAGCCATGCCCCCAAGTCCAATACTAAGATTCGTACTAGATGGTGGGATAGAGGTTGAAAATTGCAATGTGAAATTCGACATACCATAAGAAAAAGGAATAAAAGCCATAGAGATGGACTAAACATTATATCCCAATAAGTGACAAAGAGACCCAAAAGGGTTGGTGGCTATAGGTTGAGTATCACTATAGGATGAACTGGGGTGACGATAGTCACCTCCGACACTACAACCATTATGGTTGAAGGTGTCGAAGGGGTATTGTTAACTATAGTAGGTATGGGATTTGAAGGACTCTCAGTATATTTCTAACTCGATTCAGTACTCATCCTTATATGATCACAAGTCTGATAAGTGGAGGTGTGTGTACCACATTTGATAACTTTACGCCTTTTAAAAGGCAAAGAATTAAAATTCGGTGGTAACTGTAACAAGCGACGAGACCTGTGGGGAAGTTGTTATGGCTCCACGATGATTAAAGACTCGAGATATAAAAAAAGAAATCCTAAGGCCGACTAGTAATCAAAGAGCACACCAAAATAAAATAAACAAAAGGCCAATATGAACACAAACAGGATAAAGTGGCGGAAAGGGGCCTCCCTCCCTGAACAAGGTATGCCTCACCCAAGAGGGGCCTGATACTTGCTACTAAATATTGGAGGTATCATAATCAGTTATAATGTCCCCCGTGGGCTTAACAACGAGTCTATTAGATCCTCCTAGAGAGGTAATACTCCATAAAGGTTGTGTGTTGTCTAACCCTTATCTGACCCAGGGTACCTATAGAATAACCCCTACAAGTAACCTATGTGGTACCTATGTGAAGAAAATGAGAAACCACGATATAACCGATGTGTAGGTGAACAGTCGTAAGTCAGGTCCATTGTATGGGTAGGGTAACAAATCTTGAAACCTCGAAATCACTGCCTCTCGTAGAGGTAATGGTACTAGAAATACCCCCATATATGAATAGAGCCATAGAAATATATTTGATGCTAAGAAGGTATTGGGGGGATATCCCCTCAACCAAAATCACACGACCTCATTCTTAACTCCAGTGTAAGCGGAGCCTCCTGATGTCACCAATTATACAATGGATTTCTCCACTCCCTTAGTGAGACACATATGTTGATTTAATAGCCTTGGACAATTTTACTCACAAAATCCTATTCCAAGGCTCTAAATCCTAAGCTACTTTGTGCACCCTAGAAAAGAAAATCGTTTATAATCAATTTTAAATTATCATCATTTCTCTTAGTGGCCTTTCTTAATAAAAAAGGTGTGGTCATCAAACTAATGATGTTATGACTCATCAAGTAAAATAAATGAATATGAATAAAATTCAAAGTCCTAACTTCAATTCCCAATAAATGATATGCCCTTCAAAATGCAATTTTCAATTTAGTTCTGCAATTCCAAATAAGATGAAATATTTCTATACATGTGCTAAGATCAATGATAAGGACCTAAAAGATTAAATTCCAACAATGAAAAATGCCTAATATTTTTGTATTTTCAATATAAAAGAATGAAAATGCAAGGACTGAACAACATCTTGATACTAAAGTTATATTGTATGTAAACATAGACAAACCAAGTAGGCTATGAAGAAGTAAACACCTAGCCCAATATGCAAGTAAAATCAAATGAAAAGGATGATGAGAAAGGAACCTCCCAAAAATTCAACCAAAGAAAGGTTTCTTATCATTCCATAGACACTTAACAGTCATAATAGAGACCCAGGAAGACTCAACAACCTCAAACATTACCCAACAAACATAAAACCCAGCAACGAAGAAGAAAAGGATGATGTACGCGACTGTTCAGGAGAAAATAATGTATATACACCCCTTGTAGAAGTAAAACATGAGTATGTACGCGACTGTCCGATAACAACCTGTGTATATGTGTTAAAACATAGCCATGCTAAGGAGAAGGCTAAGAAACTCATACTTGGAATGAACAGAAGTTGTCAAGCAATCATACAAAAATAAACTCAATATAAACGAGATAAATCAAAGGAGAAATACACTCCAAACCCCAAAAAGAAGATTATATCCCTAGTGTGGTCGCCAATTTTGTTGCGAGGAAAATCTCTCTATGGCTAAGGGTAAACCAGAACAGATGAAAACGACTGCAGAAATCAACTCTAATATCAGGTATGATATATAAACAAATATGCTAACAAGACAATCTAAAGAGCCTACCTCATCCAGACATTCAATGAAATCCACCGTTGAGCACTTGACTCCAAGAAATACACCTGCAACTTGTCCTCAAAAACCAAGAAACGCAAGTATATGGTGATAATATAAAATGTTAGCACATTCAATAGCATAGTCCATCAACATTCATAAAAAATATGCCCATGGAATCACAATTCAAATATTTGCAAGATATTAATTGGATGAAAAAAAAATATTTCTATTAAAATGTAATCAACAGAAGTGAATGAATTACGAACTTCCATGTTGACACGATTCAGAACCGAGAAACTATGTCCCTTCCAACTGGGCCTCCACCACTTCAATCCTCCACCAAAGGCAAGCTCATATAATAGAGACAATGAGATTTTCAATCATGTAGGGAAGATCTTTGGGGATGAAAAATGTGTTCAGACTTAAAAGGATAAAGGGATGCGGACTGAATATGAAGTGAATAATTTTTCCAGAGTAACGTTTCTCTCAAAGTTGAATTATTATTCTCTTTTCCATAGCTCGTATTTGGCCCATTTATAGCCTTCAAGTGGAATTGACGGGCCAAGTCAGAAAACTTACAATATATGGAAGGTCAAGGATCATGGATCTCGTGATGTGACATGGAAACCCGACACCATTTTTAAATGTTGGATACAAAACTTGACGTATGACAGTTGTAGTTGTGCAACCTACGTATATGCATGTTGTATAATAGTTAGGGAACATATATGTGGAAAAATAAAGTTTTAAGATCTAGGATTTGAAAAAAGGGACTTCAATTCTGCATAGAGAAATGGAACAAGGCCTTCTGAGAAAATTTTCATAGGGTGAGGCAAATCTTTCTATAACACTAACCATTTATTTTTACATGGTTTGCTCTACTCTTGGTGAATCATAATCTAGACATAGTTTCCATCCTGTGACCATGGGAGTGCACATGGGTTTGTTGTCTTCCATTTGGAATTTATTTAGCATTTCATTTATATATTTAGTTTGGGAAATGAATATTCATTTATCTATTTGAGTGACTTGTAAGCCTAGGAAGAAACTTAATTCTCCTAGCATAGAAATTTCAAACTCTTTCTGCATTTTTGTAGCAAACGTCCTACCTAGTATAGTAAGATTAATTCCAAATATGATATCATATACATATACCACCAAAAAAATCATATATTGATCCTCAATTTTGATATATAGGTTTTTGTCAATACTCCCTCTTCTAGATCCTTGTTTTTTCATATACCGATATAGTATTGAGAACTATTCTCTAGGGGCTTGTTTAAGACCATACATAGCCTTCTTTAGTTTGTACACATAGTCCTGATTTTCTATTAATATGAATCCTTATGGTTGCTCCATATATACATATTTTTCTAATGTTCCATTCAGGAATGCTAAATTGACATCCATTTGATAAATTTTGAAGTTTCTAAAGCATGAAAATGCCAAAAAAAAATTCACAAGAGCCTATAGGGATACACTTTTAAGAAAATGATCTCAAAGGTCAATAAGGAGGTTAGGAATTTGCGCATGACCAAGGGAAGGCTAGATGTGAAAATTAATGAGGTGACATGGATCATGGGCACCCGGATGATGCCAAAGAGGAGCTCTATCCTATTGGAAGATGGATTTAGTGGATTGGATACTAAAAGAATCTAGGAGGAAGAGTGATGGAATAGTAGCCCACATAGTCCATCAAAGACAATACCATTAAAAAGATAAAAAGGATAGAACTGATGGTTATTAGTAATGACAAGTTATAAATATGCAATCCGAACACAAATGGAAAGAGCCATTGAAAATCAAGAAAAATTGGCACCAGAATTTTGGGATAGGTTTGGTAAGAGAAATTGCATTAATACAACTGTATGCCATACCAATGGTGGACTGGGCACATCAATTAAGGATGGATGAGATAGGCATAGTTAGCATGAAATCATAAGAACCACACTAAGCTAAGGAAGGGACATTATTGTTGCATACAAGCAAGAGTAGACAGAGAAGTGAACCAGAACAAATGGGAGAAAAGAGCTAAGATAACTAGAGTTTAATGATAGGTGGCCAAAAGGAGGGACCAAAAAAATCCCAAAGCTAGTCATAGATAAATAATGACACCACCGAAAGTGGGAGGGATGTCAGCAATAGAAAGTAACCAAGAAAACAAACCAATGGAAATACCATAGGTCAAAGAAGTGTTCATAGTTTTGACTCCAAAACCCTAGGAAAAATTTCATAGAGATTACCTACCACAATGAAAAAGTGATGCACCACAGGTTCAAATTCAATCCAATGCAAAGTCTCCACTATCGGTGGCACTAGTCCCGACTAGCATGCATAGCAACAAAGAATTACTGGGAAAAATTGTCAACCTGAAGGATATGGAACATGACATTATATATGCACATAAGTTCCCAGAATTTGAAAGGGACGAGTACCTATGTGCCACGAGAGTACAAGAAACAAGAGAAATTGTACTTGATCCACAAGAATGGCCATCAAGGCTAGATAGGGAATAAATAATGAACATGCTAGACATCCCACATTTCAAGTGAAGTACGGAAATCAATGCATGTGTGAAGATATTTCTCTGCTACATTCACGACTATAAAATTTGGCTCGACCAACCATTATAGATTAAAACCACGATGATTGCAAAATTTATAGGACTACCCCAAACATGAAAATATCTAGGAATTTTATTCACCAAGGTAGGTGAACAAGCACTTTCAGAGGAAATGAAAGAAAAATTTGGCACAGTATTGGGAAAGAGGGGACTGGATGTCCAACATATTAATAATAAAAGGGTAAGGTTTGCAACACAAGTATTGGCATGCAAAATATTTCCCAAATGTTGTAGAGATGAAGTATCGGCCATAGTAATTACCATCATGAAGAAATGTGTAGAAGGGATCCAAATGAATTGGGAAAATTTTCTCAGAAATCAATTTTTACAAGATTGCATAGAGGCCCAGGAAAAGGGCATCAAGTTCCATTATTCATGGTTGTTAATATTGGTTGCACCAGTCAGATGACAAAAACCAACATATTACTATTCCATGTGGACATTAGGAAGTCACACCTTAGGTCGCAGGTATACCGACTTATGGAACACAACATTGAAGAGGAGACAAAACGAGACAAACATTGTATTCTTTAGCTACTTAGACTATATCACGCAGATAGTGACACAAAGACCACACATTCTAGTAGAAACAATAGAAACATACAAAGGCATTGTGCAATTTAGAGATGGCATGCACCATATGTATGTACAAGATGGGAAGGACCCAACACAAAAATGGACGCAAATGAGCTACAGGGTGACATAAGAGGAAGTGGGCCTAAAACTTAAAGACTGGTACAAGGAGATGAAAAAGGGTTCCCATGGCTAGGGTCATACTTAGGAGGAGGAGAGAAATAACCCAACAGATAGGAAACACCCATCATATGAAGAGGATGAATGCTAGAATAGTTCTAGAGAGCTACAAGATACACAAGGGAAAGATCACCCAATAGGAATAGGGGTCACATGTGACACATCAACAACCCCCAATAAAGGCTAAAAAAGAAAGGACATGGGAGAAACACAAGAAGGGAAAGTGCACAAGAAAAATAAGGCACAAAGACCACCATGTTCATTCTACATATTAACTGAAGGAGACATGGAAATAATTGGCCAGAAAATGGATGAAATCATAGAGGATATTTGGGAGAAAGAAAATAAGAAACAAGAAGCACACCACAAGGACATGCAGGATCAGTAGGACACAACACAGGTCAAAAGAAGAATTAGTCAAGGTATTGACCAAGAAACAAGAAGTAATACATGAACAAATAGGGGTAATCCAAAAGATCCCAAAGACAATGAAATTAACACTTGCACAAGGAGTAGTCACATGGCAAATAGTTCTGACAGAAGGGACATAGACTGCATGGTTGGTTTAGTCGATAGCATTGTGAAGAGTGATCAATGTACTAGTAGGGATAGTCAGACTACCCAACCCCATAAGTGAAGAGTAGTTATAGGGAATAAGTCACATGCACTTAGTCGTATAAAATATGAGTACAAAAGTGTTATAGGGATTACATACCAGTATTACACAGGAATTACACATTCATACAGATACTACAACCACATAAATAATAGAGGTAGAGGTCAATAAAGAGGAAATGTAGAGACAATACAAAACTATCCTACATGAAAATTGTGTAGTAGAAAAATGAGTAGAACTTGTAGAAAAGTTAAGGCAGAAGCAAATATTGAGGTAGAGGAAGCTAAGAGCGAGAAACAAACAATGAGGGAGAGGAAGCTAAGAGGGTGAATCTTGAAGCAGACGAAAAGGACAAAAAATGCACACAAGGAAATATTGAAGCAAAAGAGAAATCCAAGAAAGTTGAATAGGAAAACAATGAAGCAGAGGAAAAGGCCAAAGAAATAAGGAAGTAAAAGGAGGAAGAAGATAAATTGGCACAGAAAGTTCAAGCAGTGGTACAATAGTTATATATGGAAGTACTAATTGTGGTAGAAGACACGATAGAAGAACACGTCAGAAATATTAGTGAGGCCATCAAAGGACATCGAAGGAAGGTCATATAGATAAATCCACACACAACACTGGGGACACCATCAGAAGAAAGAGTCCAAAGGGAAAGTACTACAAAGACAAGGGTGGCAAAGATTACAATCTTGGAACAGGAGTGCATAAATATTTGGAAAGAGATTATGAACAACCCAGAGATACAAGTGTTGGATGAGAAAATACGAGTTGTGCAAGAACACGAAACATAGGCCACTATGCATGCAAATACTCTCGCACCAACTGAAATAATGATGAAAATCCTATCTAACATGAAACTATACCTTGTAGTGGAACAACTGAAGGAAGAATAGTGAAATATAACACAAGATTTGTGACCGTGATGGTGTTAGCCTATGGATTACCTTTTGTTTCAGGATTAATCCGTAAGTGCGGACACAAACCGATCTCCCTAGATCCACCTGGATCTAGAACAAAGCAAAACAGAATAGGACGCTTTCCTTAAGTTTTAAACATTGAATTCACTAAGAGGCAAGAATCATGGACATACCTTATGATCGCTTCCTTTAGTCTTTGTTGCTCTCGCTTCGCTCCAGTGCTCTTGTGTAGTCAGGATCAAAACAACACAAACCAACCAAAGTGATAGCGATAGCATAAACTCAATATAAACCTATGTATGTGATCAAGGAATCATACAATAAAACACAAGAAGCTTTATAGGAAAGAATCGTATTACTATATCATATTAAATGTGAAAGAGAAATTACAACCATTGCCTTGATGTCGTAAGGTCCCTTCCAACTATCCTTCATTCCCCACACACTTCTTGCTCCAAGGATTCTGAAACCATAGTTCTGATAGCTACTCACAATCTATCTTGACAAAGCAAATCTCAAAGCCACTCTAACCAAGCCAATAATTCCAAGCCAAAGAACCCCTTCTCCATGAGAGTTCCTCTCCTTTTATAAGTTGAAGAGGATAAGGTGAGGAGGTTAGGATGATCCCACTAAATCATGAAAGTGAGTAAGATCCAAACCATTCAGATGCCACCTCACCATAGAAGCTTCTCCTTCTAGAATATTCGCGAAAACGCTCATTTTTCCCACGTGCTGGAATTCTCGCACCCTGGCTATAGTGCAACCTGCGAGAATGGGTCATTCTCGCACCCTGGCTATAGAGAAACCTGTGAACACCTCGCACCCTATCTATAGTGCAACCTGTGAGAATGGGTCATTCTCGCACCCTACCTATATAACAACCTGCGAACTTCCCTTTTTATAAGGTTTTTACATAGGAAAAAGCAATTTCTTTTCTCAAGAGAAGTTCTTCTCCCTTCTCTCTTTAGGAA
>ML778010.1:430458-452436 GCA_009831015.1 Picea engelmannii
TTACTCATCAATTATAACACATGTGCAAATACACAACATACAATGAACAAAGAGTTGGTACTAATATTTTAATTGAAGTACACCAACTGCGTATAGACCTTCCAAAAAACTCCCAACCTTAGACCGTGTTGCTCATCACTCTCAGCAATGTGTCACCCCCGAGCTAGGAATAAACTCCACGAGGCAAGGGATTCCTTGGCTAGGATGGGACAATAAGAAGTTGCACAGTACAACAGGAAGGATTTTCTCCAAGGATCCAGTTACACCCACAACTCATAGAATCTCATTCCCCACATGCCTGTCCCACCCCAGGAGTGTACACCTTCACTTTCCAACAATCCATCAACTACTACACCTCCCTTTCATTGGGCTTCAACAATAGGTCGGATCAGGAATTCTTAGAGCTCTGTATCTTCTACTGGACTCCCTCTAGGAGAACTCACTTCCTCAGCACACTCTCTCACCTAGAGAGAGATTCTCACAAGACTGACAACCTGCTTCTTCTATCCACAGGCATGAGAACCCACTTTTTCACTCCCGCTCCTCCACACACGGGAACGATGATGGAAGTAAGAGAAAATGGATGTGGGAAATGGTACAGGAAGGAAAAAACACAGGAAACCTACAAGGTACAGGTGACGCAAGGGTATCAACTCAGGTTTTTTGTAGAGGTCCAGGGCCTTGGAATGCAACACTAGCGAATCGGCTCACAACATGCTTGTTCATTTCATCCGCGAGTCGGGTTCATGGATGGCCAACATGGTCCAGAATCATGAGAATGGAAAACAAGGTGAGAATGGTTTGAATGCTCAGCATCGTGAGAATGGTGAGAACACCACCCCATAAATATGCATGCATTTTTTATGATACTTGGCTCTCGAGGAGCACGTTTCCCCAAATTGGAACTCGTTCCTCTCCCTAAAGAAACTTAGGATAAATTCATATCTTCTTTATATATTTTTAGAATAATAATATATTATTCTACTAGGCTCTTAATCTTAGGCTCTTAGGCTCTACTCTTAGCCTCCTCCCTTTCCCAACCTAGTGGATTTCAGTCCCCCATATTCTTTCTTTTTGGTCGGTCTACATGCATCGATGTTGTTATATTAATAATATGGATATTTACATGTACAAAATAGGTTCTTGACCTTTGACACCTAGGCCCATGACCTAATAAACACATAGGCCTACCATCTTATAAATACTTGGCTCACCAGCCTACAAAACATGTTACACTCGTAATTACAACCAGGTCTTGTCCTTGGGGTATTACAGGTGGAATCAACCATTGTACTATAAATATGTAGCATTGGAATGAATACAAGAGTGTGTTGGATAGTATTCCTTTTTCGCCATCTTTTTTTTATTATGTATATTTTATCAATTAGTATCAAAGATTCTTTGTTTTATCAATTGATATTAGAGCCATGGTGAAAAGAGGATGAAAATATCGAAAATCTTTTGTTTTTAAGGGACTAGTAACTTCTCCATGGTGAAAACAAGATGAAAATATTAGAGTCACGGTAGTGTTATGGGTATGGTTACTCCATGGTGAAAATTGTGAAGGAAGAGAAACAATACTAAGTCAAGTTTCATTTTGAGTATTGTATCAAGGAATGTATCGAGGACCGTATCGTGAACCATACCAAGGACTGTATCATGGACTGTGTTGAGGACTATAACATAGACCATATATGTTTTTAGTCTCGATTTATTTTTCAAGGTATGTCTTCAAATATGAGAATAGACCCATGATCTGGCAATTGATCTGGTGGATAGAGAATGAAGAAAATATGCATCACTCAATAAGGAAATGAAGAAAAGATGCAGCACTGGAATTACATGCAATCCAAGGAGAAGACATTACTGCAGGCAAAATTCGCTGATTTTGGAGTCCCTATTGGAAAAAATTAGATTTCTCTTTCAATATTTATCCATTTTTCATGATTTTAGTTGCGTTGGAAACTATATTCCAATAAGAACCAAAGGGTATTTTTTTTTTTCTCAATATTCATCTCTGTTTTAAAGATATTCATCTTGTAAGAAACAGATTTTGTCCAATTGTGGAATATGGAGCCTTTAAAATGTAGATTTTTGCTTCCATACAAATCCAAATTAAGCATAAAGCATAGCGTTGGAAAATTGTTTCATGGATGTATCAAATCCATCTCATTATTCAGTGAAAAATCAATGTTTAAAGACAAAAATGTGTTGATAAAATTCACCTCAAAATGGAAAACGAATGCTAAAAATGAAAAACGGTTTTTTATTTGAACATAGTTTTTGTTTTCTGCAATAGTGGTTGCAAATGGAACTCCTAGGGTATTACCCAAATGGGTATCTTCAGTTTTTTCGATTGATGTTTTTTTATGAGATTTTATTCACAATTTTTTTTACGGTTTGCCCAAGCTACAACACTTGTTCACCCACAAAATCAAACCTTCATTTGTTTTCTCACAGATTGACCTCAACTTGCATCATCTTCTCTCAACTTGAATTAATATGAACATAACCTTGTTCAACATCGATTGAACCTCATATATATTCGATCTCATATTTATTGACTCAACACTCTTCAAATTCGATGTGCGAAGAAAGGGGATCTGTTGTCAAAGTGAGAGGAGGATATGATTGCAGTTCCTATCTTGAATGATTCCTGGCCCAATATATTACCAATTATTTGCAGAGAGATCACAATATTCCCACTTAGATCTCTAGTTTATCATATCGGGTAATTCCCCAGACATCCTCTGTATGATTGTAAAATCCGTCATGGGTTTTCTTCTTATGATCTGAAAATGCAAAGGGAAAACTGACATGCATGGGAAAGTAACTGGAATTTGAGAGAAGATATGGACCTAAATCTTCCCCCATTTCTCTGATTCGCTTTGCAGAATGATGAGCCGAGAAAGTGGTTAAACATGCAGAGAAAATCAATTCATTACAGGGTGAAGAAGGGAAGAATGTTTGGCACTTAACAGTCAACATGTCACACCTTCTAGCTGGAGAGAAACAGATCTACTCAACGGTTTTTTTTCATAAATTCACTCAACAATTCATTCAACGATTTTCTCAACTAAGACGACGATTTTCTCATCAAATCTCCTACATGATTTGCTCTCTTTCTCTCTACAGATGAGCTCATGCATGAAATTCACATCTCAATGATTTCCTCATTTTTTGAAGCCCCTTTTGCACGATTTTTGTGGACGGTTTTTCAACAGATATTAAATCATCAAAATCGTTGCAAAAATATTTGTTCATATCGAGGTTTGTATTAAGGACAAGATGAAGGACCAGATTGAGGACTGGATGAAGGACCAAATTGAGCACTGGATGAAGGACCAAATGAAGGACCAAATGAAGGACCAGAAATTGTTTCAACATAAATATATGGAGGTGAGTAAATGTAAGATTTTTTTCTCATTATTAAATGATATTGAGCATGAGTAGGAAATGTTCATTCTTTCTTTATGACATAGAAAATTTGTTAGTGAGTGACAAGCTGAGGTTGTAAGAAACTCATTTTTTGAGAATACATTTATTCTTTTTTTAAGTCTTTGAGAGAAGAAGAGAAATGTTATGAATTGAAAGCCTTGTTAAAGCATGGTGAAGGAGAAAGTACATTGTATCCTTCCCATTGTATGTGGTCTCGTAAGAGAGATACTTATAATAAAATTGAAGTCTTTTGCTCTGTATCCTAGACCCTCTCGAAATTGAATAAGGGGATCTTAGGTACACCTTGCATAGTGTGTTGTGGTGAATATTTACATTGTTGATTTATGATGTTTAATGTCTAGTTTTGACATAAAAATGTTTGTAATGTATCATTTAATGCATCATACATTGAGTACAAGTAAATCAAATTCATGCACACAAATTAATGACAATCAAGAACGTATGATGAATCATGTGTGAAGAACATTCTCAAGCATTCGAGTTGTCAACCACATCAGTAATGGACAAATCAAATTTTTCAAACTCAACACATCATGGAGCATTTGAAGTTAAATTGTAACTTGCAAACAATGTTTGTTGTAAGACTAGCACAGCCACTCAAAACCGTGGCTGATGAACGCCGAAAGACGCGGAAAAAAATGAAATGCACAGTCAAAAAATGAAATTCACAACCAAAAAATGAATGTCTACAGCCAACGTGCTAAATTCAAAGTTTCATATTAATTCTAGCGAAAGCATATTCTGGTTATCAATTTTATCTCCCAGCGTTCCTTGACTTCCGGGTCGAATTTACCGCGCAGGCGTCTTGCATTTTCACGAAAGGGATTTGGCAAGAAGTTTGATTGTATTTTCTGATTCTGCTATCGAATTCTTGTAGATTTTGATCTACAGCCTGCGAATGCTTGACGCCTATCTAATATGTTTAACGCTTGTACTTCTCGTCTAACCTAGCGGCTGGTTCGAGTACTCTTATAAGGGTTTACTCATAATGCTTCCCTTTCATATTCAGACAAATTCAGACAAGTTGCTTTATCCAGATTTTAGTTGGCAACGTGGCAATCATATAGTGCTATAGTAATTTTTTAATATGATTAAGTAAATGTTAAAAGGTAAACAGGTTAATGGATGCATTCAAAAATACAAGGAAGTTATGAGGAGGAAATCACATTCATTGATTTGAGAGGACGACTAAGAATATGCCAGCATCTTCAATTGTTAGCCATCAGATTAGAATTTTAGATTAAAAGGTAATTAATTGTGCTCATTGTCAATAGGTATACGCCTTTCGGCGTAATTACTTGATCAAGTTGATTTGTACTTGAAATAATGTATTTGTCAGTTTACTTGTCTTTTTGAAATCAAGTTTTTGAATTGAATTTTTCATAAAGTGCATTCTTGGTTGAAACCGAGACCCAAAAATTTCTTGTGTCATTTTATTCTCGAGTCTATAAGGTTTAGTTTAACTCAAATCATTGTAAACATCAAGTTTTCAACATCATTTTCGGTAGTATCTGACACCCTCAACTTCTTGGAAGAAAGAAAAAGAATTTCAAGTGAGCGATTTTCATATCAACCTTCTTCTATTGAGTCAAATTGTAATCAAAATCTACCTACACAAGGAGACCTCATTTAGTGTTTTAGAAATGGCTTGAAACCTAGAATTATTAGAGTTACTGAACACTCTAATAAACACCACTGAATACAACACAGTGATATTGAAAAAATAAACTCTTCAATCAGTGTTAACTTGTTTGCAAGTGATGCAATCTAAATTTAAACTTCTTCAATCTCTATCCCAACTATTGAATGATGAAATCAAGGATCTCAAAATTCAACAACTAGTGAAGTGTTATGAACTAGTTTTTTTTCAGAACAACCTTCTCTATGATTATGATGATGATGTTTTTTTATCAACAATCAGTGAAGGATAAACTCATCAAGACAATTGTAGATGCGGATGAAGATGAATCTGTTCATGAACCTTCATTTCAAGAGTTCTCTTTTGACTTCATTGAAGAAAACCTTTCAATGCTGCAACAACATGTAGTAAATCTACTTCCGTGGATTTTAAAGAAACAGGTTCAGAATACTCTTTCCAAGCCCATCATCACACCCTGGGAAGAAATCATCTACAACAAGAATAGAACACAACTTGGATATGACAAGGAATTTACCTTTCATATTCCCGATTATTCTAGACAAATCAAGCTCCAAAGTGATGGATTCCTTCAAGAAGATTCACTTTCGCCTATTCAAATTAAGTATCAGAATGATAAATTCCAACATTGCAATAGAGTTGGTCACAAGGAGAATCAGTATTTTGATCTCCATAGTTGCCAACATTGTGGAAATATTAACCATTCTTCAGACATATGTTCAACGTTGAAGAAACTTGCAAGATTGAAGATTCACTATGAGTGGATTAGTCCTTGGCAGTGGTCATCAACAACCAAGAAATTAGATAAGTCCTACCAAAGAATTCAATCTCAAGTAAAGACCAATATTGTAGCACATATCATTTTTTGTACCTCACATAAGTGGTCCCCATATGGAGTAGCTTTCGATCATGGCCCTCATGTGATGAGATAACATGTGGTTTTTTCCGCAAGCCCCCTTTCTATTGTACTCATATGGAAAAAGTATGTTACTCTCTTAAGCATAGAAGGGGAGAGTACAATCATGAAACTCTCATGTACCTTAATGGGGGGAGTTCAAAATCCTAGTGACGATGGTTCATGAAACCACTTGTGGTGTCTCCTTTCAGCTGATAAAAGGGGGAAATGATGATGGAATTGGTTGTCAAAATAAAATTTTCGACAACACGTATGCTAGATGGGTATAAAATTTTCCAAATGAGCAACTTCGGTATGTAGATGACAAACTTTAGAAAAATTATGGTTCAATAAGTTTAAGTTGAATCATACATAATTGGGATGTTGTTTTTTATTTTGAGAGAAATGATGTGGATGTTTGGTTCATATAGATGGTCATTCGACCTAGTAGAGGACAAGAGGATCCTTTTGCATTGCAGCTTGGCATTTGATTGAGTTGTCAGGAATTTTCAGGGATGTGTCAGAATATAAGCTCATTAACTTCTCTTGGTCCGGTCTCATAAGATTGGAGTTCACATTAAGTGAACAAATTGCATCCATCCTAGCTCACATGATTACATACTGATATTTTTCAGAGATTACAGACTTTAGCAGGATTATGATTTAACGAAATGCAATTGAATCATACACATGATACATTGAGATCTTGTTGGACACCTAAAATTGTCAAAATTGGTTAGTGGTCATCCAAAAACCATCAGAAATATGGTATCAATTGGTTAGTGGTCATCCCAAACCACATATTTAGAGATCACTTTCAATGATACACTGATAGTAGAGTGGTGATAATACATTGTAGCGCACCCTTTCAGATACCATGGCTTAATCGCTCTTAAAAGGAAAATTTAACACCACATGGTACATAACTCATACAGGTATTATATAATCCACATGCATTTAAACAAATAAACACATTCTACATAGAGTATTCATATGAGTTACTGCCATAATTAACAATCAATAATGTTTCATACTAATTCATATACATAGCGGAAATCATGATAACATAAGTAGTAGATTCATGCAAAAACATGATTAAAACATCATCAGATACTTATCTTTTAACAGTGGTAGAATCCACCAACCAAGTGCAGGCCTTCCACGAACCTCCCAGCCTTAGACCACACTGCTCATCAGCTCAGCAGTGAGTCACCCCAGAGCTGGGACTAAGCTCCACCCCGAGACAAGGAATCCTAGGTTAGGCTGAGGTTACAGTGAAAACAACACAGAGCCACATGAAGGGATTCTCCATACACAACACGGGATTTTTCGATTCAAACAAAGGTGAAACCGACTCTTTCAGAATCGATCACAGGCTTCTCGTTTAGTACAGAGGTATACATGGGTTTTTCATTCAGAAGGTGTACGAGGTTTTTCTGCAGAGCTCAGGTCAGTCGTATTGCTCAGAGCCCGTACACCCTCAGGTAATCCGCTTGAATGAGAGAGTGTACCCCCCTCACGATCCACCCAAATTTTTTTATTTGCATGCACCAGGGTCGACACTTGTCGCCATAGAGACTGCATGTGTTCCACCAGCACGCATCACCTTCCCTTGGTCAGGAACTTAGGATAAAAAAATATAGATGGCACATGTTCTTTTGGAATAATAATAGAATATTATTCCTAGGCTTAATCCCCCCCTAGGCTAAACACTTAGCCCCTTTTTCCACCTTCTAGCCCCTAATCTCTTTCCTTCTCTGTGGAAACTCAGTCCCCCTTCACTCATTCATCGTGGTCAGTCTGCACCTGGCGGTGTTTACAATTTTATTAAATGTTTTTGCATATATACAAGTACAAAATCAGGCCCTTGGCCTCCAACCCTTAGGCTCTCTGGCCTAACAATCACATAAGCCCACCGGTTCATACAAACTTGGCTCACCAGCTTATAACACATATTTACAATTCATTTCATACATCATATTTACAACTGGGCTCTGCCTTGGGGACATTACAATCCCCCTCCCTTATTTTTGCATTGTCCTCAGTGAAACTTACACTGTCTCTGCAAGCCTTTCAAAATTTTCAAAAAGATGCGGGTACTCTGCCCGCATAACTTCTTCATGCTCCCATGTCACATCCTTAGGATTGTACCAGGTCCATTGGACCTTTATAAGCTCTATGGGTCGATTCCATAGTTGTTTGCTTTTCCTGTCCAATATGCACACAGGATGCACTTGTAGGACACCTTCTGGTTCCACCTGAATCACATTCCAATCGATAACATGATTAACATTAGGTACATATTTCTTAAGCAGTGAAACATGAAACACATTATGTACAGTCATAGATGCAGGTAGTGCAAGCATGTATGCAACTGGCCCAATCCTTTCCAGTATCTCAAATGGCCCACAAAATCTTGCTGCCAATTTGGCGCAACTTCCCAACTTCAGGGAACTCCTTTTAGTCTTCACTTTCAGGAAAACATGGTCACCCACTTTGAATTCTCTATGGGTTTGGTTATTGTCAGTGTAACTTTTCTACCTATCATGGGAAACTTTTAGATTTTGTTTAATTTTTATCATTTGATCTTCCATCTCTTTGAGCAACTCAGGCCCAACTACTTCTCTGTCAGCTGGATTATCCCAACTCACTGGAGTGTTGCACTTTCTTCCATAAAGTGCTTCGAATGGGCTCATCTTCAATGATGCATGATACCCATTATTGTAGGCGAATTCTACCAAATACAGGTAGTCTTCCCACCTTGATGGTTTTTCCATCACATACATTCTCAGTATGTCTTCTATTACCCTATTCACCCTCTGTGTCTGACCATCAGACTCAGGATGATATGTTGTACTAAAGTTCAGATTCGTTCTGAATCCCTTGAACAGTCCTTTCTAGAAATTCGAGGTGAATTTCGGGTCCTCATCAGACACAATTGTCTTAGGAATTTCATGCAAGCATGCAACTTCTTTTAAAAAGATATCAACAACATCAGCTTCCCTGTGGGTGGTTTTCAGTGGAATAAAATGGGCGGCTTTAGTAAGCTTGTCCACCACCACCATGATTGACTCATGTTGCTTGTTGGTTCTAGGTAGTCCAGTGATAAAATCCATTGTTACCACGTTCCATTTCCACTCAAGAATAGGTAAAGGCTGCAACAACCCTGCTGGGTGTCTATGCTCAGCCTTAACCTTATGGAACTCCATACATCTGGCAATGTATTCAACAATTTATTTCTTCATACCCGGCCAAAAATAATGGCTTTTGACTGCTACCATAGTCTTCTGATATCCATGATGTCCAACATAAGCCACGTTATGCATCTCTTTTAGAATTGCCAGCTTCAATTCTCGGACATTGGGTACATACACTCTGTTTTTATATAGAAGTAAACCATTAGTTCCCAAGGTGTAACTTTCCTTGGTCTGTGGTCTCTCGCACTGTTGTAGCTTTGCTACAAGACTTCTGTATTACAAATCAGTATTTGCAGCTTCCAAAATTCTGTCTTTCATCTTAGTCTTGTACATGCTAATGGCTATAGCATGTAATTCGTGCACTTTTCTGCTGAGTGCATCAGCCACCTTATTTTCTTTCCCTTTGATATGCTTGATATCAAAGTCATATTTGCACAGAAACTCCAGCCATCTGGTTTGCCTTGCATTTAAATTTGACTGATCAAATAAATACTTCAGACCATTGTGGTCTGTTCTTAATTCAAATCTCCTTCCCATGAGGTAATGCCTCCATTTTCTCAAGGCATGGACGATTGATGCTAGCTCTAAATCATGAGTGGCATAATTCCTTTCATGCTCTTTCAGCTTTCAGGACTCATAACAAATTACAAATCCCTCTTGGCCGAGAACTCCTCCCAACCCCTCCTTACACGCATCTCTGCACACTACGTAATCCTTATTTGGATCTGCAATCTTTAGGATTGGAGCACTGGTTAGTAGTTGCTTCAATCGTTGGAAGCTACTCTCACATTCTTCAGTCCACTGGAAATTCTTCTCCTTCCTTTGTAAGGAAGTGATAGGGTGAGCTATCTTTGAGAATTTTGCTATAAACCTTCTGTAGTAGCCTACCAGACCCATAAAAAATCTAACTTCCACCACATTCCTTGGCGCCGACCATTCTCGAATGGCCTCAACCTTCTCAGGATCCACAGTGATCCCTTCCTTTGATATAATGTGCCCCAAGTAATGAATCTTCCTTTGGTAAAATGAACACTTCCTCAGTTTTGCGTACAACTGGTGTTCTTTCAATACCTGCAGCACCATTCTCAGGTGTTGTTCATGTTCTTCCTCTGTCTTGGAATACACCAAGATATCATCTAGGAAGACTATGGAAAACTTGTCCAAATAATCTTTGAACACTCCATTCATTAAGAACATGAAAACAACAGGTGCATTTGTCAGTCCAAACGGCACCACTGTGAATTCATAATGACCATACCTTGTTCTAAAGGCGGTCTTTCTAATGTCCTCATCATTTATTCTCACTTGGTGATATCCAAATCTGAGATCTATTTTTGGAAATATTTTCGCATCCTTCAACTGATCAAAAAGATCATCAATCCTTGGTAGAGGATACTTGTTCTTGACAGTGACCTTATTCAACTACCGGAAATCAATGCATAGTTTCAACGCCCCATCCATATTATTCACGAATAGGACCAGGGCTCCCCAGGGTGACACACTGGGGAGAATGTATCCCTTCTTTAGTAGCTCTTCGAGCTGCAATTGCAACTCTTTCAGCTCTGGCGTACTCATTCTATAAGGAGCCTTCAAAAATGGAGTTGCTCCAGGCATCAAATTTATAGAAAAATCGATGTCCCTCTTCGAAGGTAGTCTAGGTACCTCCTGAAATACATCCTTGAACTCTTTGAGTACCTCGTGATCTTCCAGATTCGATACTACATCTCAGGATGCTTCTTCCACCCGAGATGCATATAATTGACAACCTTTCCGGTAATATTTCTTTAGCTGCATGGCTGAGATTTCCCTAACAGCCACGGCTCTGGGAATTCCTTGGACTATTATCGGATTTCCCTCTTCGTTCAGACAGGTAAACCTCTTGTTATGAAAATCCATAAGGGTATGGTGTTGGTCCAACCAGTCCACCCCAATTAAGCAATCGTATGAGCCTAAAGGAAAAATGTTCAATTCAGCGTTAGTGCTCATTCCTTTCATGTCCACTGAACAAGACTTAACCAATTCAGTGACCTTCCTCTTGGTCCTTGTGGCCAACTTCACTAACCAAGACTTTTCATGTTTGTTTCTTGTTAAATGCAAACTTTCCACCACTCTAGGATCTATATAACTATGGCTAGCCCCTGAATCAATTAAAATAACAAGTGGTCGATTGTTGATCGTACCTTCCACTTCAATCATGTGCGATTGAAATTCTGCTTGTTTGTTGTCCAGGGTTGTGTAGATCCTTGGCATTCTACTACCCATATCCTCCACTATTTTAACTTGCTGAACAGTATGAACAGTTCTTGCTTTGTCTTTTCTATGGGGGCAGTCTCTATATCTATGATTCCCTTTACAACCCCAACACTCCATAGGTGGAGACCTTGGCATCTGCTCACTCCCTTCAACTTTCCTGGGGTCTCTAAAAGATGACTGTCCCCAAGGGTTGTTATTGAAAAAGAGTGGCATATTTCCCTTCTACCTCTATTCTTTCTTAAACCTCTTCTGGTCATCCCAAGCCTTTCCAAAGGTAGGCTTTTCTCTTTGTTGTTCGTATAAGAATTTTTCCCTTCTTATTGTTTCTTCCATAGTCTTAGGATCATCATATTGAATCTTGTCACCAATGGAAGGTGGCAGCCCACTCAGATACCTCTGAATTTTAACAGTCTCGTCTTTGATGAATGGAACATACTTCAGTAGTTCCAAAAAACTTTGTTCATACTCATCAATGGTCATACTGCCCAACTTGAGTTCGAAGAACTCCTTCATCTTTCTCTCATAGTATCTTTTGGTCAGGTATTTCTTCTCAAAATACCTATTAAACTCCTTCCACGTGACCTCTTTTTCTCTGATGTGTTGCACCTACACCAACTGATCCCACCACATGGATGCTTTTCCTTTCAGCTGGTACATTGCAATTCTTCCTTCTTCATGGGTAGAATAATTCTGCATTTGGAAGTATTTCTTTATACCCAACAACCATATTTCGACATCTTCTTCCTTCTTATGTTCACCATCAAATGTAGGCAGTTTAATATTGTTGATTTCCCCTTTCAATTCATCCCTTCCAGATTTTCGGTGCTTTCTGGTAGGAGACGAGCTCGAACTACTGCGTGTTCCCCTACTAGAATGTCTTTGGGAGAGACTAAGATGTCAGCTACCACTCCTCGACCTCCTTTTCCTCTCGGGAGTCCTGACGCTTCTTGATCTGCTTCTTCTCCCAGGGGTTCTGCGACTCTCTGTCTTACTTGAGTCTCTTCCCTTCTCGAGTTTCCTCTCTATTCTTTCCAGGCTCTTCAAAAATTTTAAGTTTAATACACCCTACTGATCCCCGACTTTCATGAGCTTTCGGCTATCAGCTCGGCGAGCCTGGGCCTCTCTTTGAAATCCTTCAATGATTTTCATTATGTTTCCTTCATTATCCTTTTCTTTTTCGTGCCCATTGGAGTTCGATCCTTCCACTTCCACATTGACATCCTTTCCTTCTCGTTCGTCTCCTGTTTCGGAGGCAATCTGCACCTTTTCCCATTCCATACTCAGCGTTGGTTAACTGGAGTCCTGACCCTCGTTGAACTCTGCACACGCATTATGCAATTCAATTCGAAGTTTGTCAGGACATTAAAACTTCATGAAAAATCCACAACATTTATACGCCAATATGAACAAGAACAAAAGACATTTCGATTCAAATAAGTTTTCTGAGCTCTCATTCGGCTCTGCAATTTTCGGGTCTTCAAAACATTCGTTTTCGACATTTCGGGACTTTCGGGCCTTCGGGTTTTCGACACCCGGGACTTTAGGTTTTTTCCACCCAGGAGTTCATTTTGTAATGAATCCCAACCTTTTATCATTTCAATTCCCAAATTCCAAAAAAATTGGTTTCCTTATTCTTCGGGCCCACAACATAGTTGTTGTCCTTAAAATCCTCTAAGATTCTTCTGTCTTCGGAGATTTCAGGACCTCAGGACTTCAGGTTTTCGGTCCACGAGGCTTTTAGACTTGCTTTCCTTTCCAACCCCTGACTTTCGAAATTCTTATTTACTTTACCCTCCAGGCCCACATAGCACAGTGGTCACCCACAACCACGGTGGCACGTGGCACGTTCATGAGGGTCCACATCACTTTTAACGACGTCATTAGGTCCCACCACTCTTCTTCTCGACCCACTGGCATGTGATACATCTCCATGTGTCCATGTCCATTCCTAGTAAAATCCAACAGTCAGATCTTTCTCAGATCTATGATGCAAATCCTTTCGACGTTTCGAGTTTCGGGCATCGGAAGTTCGTGCATCCACACATATTGAACTTCCATTTGCCGAAATCCTGAAATCACTGTCTATTTAACTACTTGATCCAATGGTCAAGTTGTTATCCCCACGATATACGGTGTAGGTTGTTTTTGGATTTCAGGGTTTTGGGTTTCGGAGCTGTTCACCTCTCCTCACTTCCCATCTACCAAAACGTCGATTTCTTCCTAGACAATTAACGGTCTAGATCTCTCTTAGATCGACGGTTATGATCCAATCATGAATTCACATTTCGTGAATTCTCACGAACTCACCCTTTGACCATTTCAAGTTACGAGTCAGCGAAAGGTTGATCGCTCTCCACGCATTCTTTCTGATGGACGGTCCTGACTAATTCGAGATTTTGCGTATCACGATTTCCACACTCCTGTGTAATTCCAAAGGGCTTTAAACCTCGTGCACACTTTCCAGATCTGATGGTCATGAGGGTTCACCTTCCCTCCCGAACAGATCCTAAAGCTCCAACACTTCTGGTGTGGAGTCCTCTTTCCTTGTGTACTTATACCACACTGGCTGCGGTTTCATAATGCTGCTATAACTCCTGAGCTTAAAAACTTGTCAAGTAACTCCTTGACACTTTGGAGCAAACCAGGGTCCAAAATTAGCCTTCCAGACCCAATTTCCCCTCGCATTCTTGGTCCAAAGACCACTCCATTGGCCCATCTAGGTTCAGTGTCAAAACCTGGCTCTGATACCAAACTGTAGCGCACCCTTTCAAATACCATGGCTTAATAGCTCTTAAAAGGAAACTTTAACACCACATGGTACATAACTCATACAGGTATTATATAATCCACATGCATTTAAAAAAAAAACACATTCTACACAGAGTATTCATATGAGTTACTGCCATAATTAACAATCAATAGTGTTTCATACTAATTCATATACACAGCGGAAATCATGATAACATAAACAATAGAGTCATGAAAAAACATGATTAAAACATAATCAGATACTTATCTTTTAACAGTGGTAGAATCCACCAACCAAGTGCAGGCCTTCCACAAACCTCCCAGCCTTAGACCACACTGCTCATCAGCTCAGCAGTGAGTCACCCCCAAGTTGGGACTAAGCTCCACCCCTAGACAAGGAATCATAGGTTAGGCTGAGCTTACAGGGAAAACAACACATAGCCCCAGGAAGGGATTCTCCAGACACAACATGGACTTTTTTTATTCAAACAAAGGTGAAACTGGCTCTTTCAGAATCGATCACAGGCTTCTCGTTCAATACAGAGGTATACACGGGTTTTTCAGTTCAGAAGGTGTACGAGGTTTTTCTGCAGAGCTGAGGTCAGTCGTACTACTCAGAGCCCATACACCCTCAGGCAATCCACTCGAATGAGAGAGTGTACCCCCCTCACGGTCCACCCAAATTGTTTTATTCACATGCACCAGTGTCGACACTTGTCACCCTGGAGACTGCATGTGTTCCACCAGCACGCATCACCTTCCCTTGGTCAAGAACATATGATAAAAAAATATAAATGGAACATGTTCTTTTGGAATAATAATAGAATATTATTCCTAGGCTTAAGCCCCCCCTAGGATAAACACTTAGCCCCTTTTCCCACCTTCTATCTCTTAATCCCTTGCCTTCTCTGTGGAAACTCAGTCCCCCTTCACTCATTCATTGTGGTCAGTCTGCACCTAGCAGTGTTTACAATTTTATTAAATGTTTTTGCATATATACAAGTACAAAATCAGGCCCTTGGCCTCCAACCCTTAGGCTCTCTGGCCTAACAATCACATAATCCCACTGTCTTATACAAACTTGGCTCACCAGCCTATATCACATATTTATAATTCATTTCATACATCATATTTACAACTGGGCTCGGCCTTGGGGACATTACATACATGTTCACAAATTAGAAGAAGACATTAGATTCTTCTAGCTCAATTACTTGGCAAAATGATCGAATTTCCAAGAAATCAGGGAATGTTTAGATATTGCAGTTGTTCACTTCCATATCTCATCTCTTTTCCAATTCATTTCATATGACCCATTCAACATACAGATTGGCGGCTTTTCAGGAAGTTATTCATTGAGGCTTATCACAAGAGTTTATGTATGAATACATGGAATTGATATTGTTTTATGCTTTATTGTTGGTATTATTGATCAAACTTGTGATTGAGGGGGGGATTGTTATCATATCGCTTACCTTTACTAATCACTAAGTTTAAATTGTCACCTATATTTGTATTATTCATTTAGGATATTAGTAATATATCCTCAAGTGATGACTAATGATTTAGTTAAGATTTACTAGCCTAGTCATCATGCATGATCTGAGGATCTAGAGCACATCTATCTATGAGGTGGCATCACCCATTGTACTATAAATATGTAACAATGGAGTGAATACATGAGTGTGTTGGCTAGTATGCTTTTTCTTCCATCTTGTTGTTATTATGTATATTTTATCAATTAGTATCAAAGCTTCTTTTCTTTATCAGATAGGACAAGGCACTGAGGGTACTAGAGGAACTAGCTACCACACAAAATAGCATGACATTAGCAATGCAGGACACTGAGGCCAAATTAAATAGTTTAACAATGCATAAAATGGAGGAAATTATGAACATTAAGGAAGTCGAAATCATAACTGCAATATAGCAAATGAAGGAGAGCCTCTATAAATTCATAGAGGCATAGAAGAGCATGCCCCACTAGACCTAAGTGGTTCGAGACGAGCCACATGTGAGTGTTGTGGGCCTATTGGGAAGCTAGGTGGGATAGAGACTAAAAAGAAGAGATGATGCATGGAGAAAAGGCACAAGATCAAGAAGATCAAAAGGATCAAGAAAGAAGAGATAAGAAAGAGAGGAAAATAGGGAAAAGGAAGTAACAAGATCCTGCAAAATCCAAGAAAAATAGTTGAGCATGAGTTATGTCTAACTCATAATGATTTTTCACCAACTGAGAATGAGTGGGAGACAACTCACTATGAGCTGGAAAGAAAACCTAAAGATAAAAGGGACCTAAGTATGAAAAAGAGTGTTAATGTTTGCAATAGAGTGAGTCATTCTCCAATACTTCCTTGTGTAGGTTGACATGAGACTTGGAGAAGAGCCTTATTTGAGACAAGGAAAAAAGTATTGTCAGATTTGTATAATAAAAATACAATACAAGAGTATACTTCTAATCAGTCTTATTTATGACAAGACTAAGTTATCTCATGTGTTGAGGTATTTCCTTATGTAGGAAAAGTGGTGTGTGAGGTTTTCCTAGGCCAAGCAATTGACCATGAGTGGAGAAACAGATGGTCACATGCTGAGACAAATGATCTTTCTTATATGTGAGATGAAAATTATCTATATGTGATGAGCTAGTATGATGGAACATGAGACCATGGCTGCCATCAAAGACTTGTGATTGCTGGAAGAAAAAAGAAGAGTTGAGCCTGTAGAAAAGTCAAGTTGCAAAGATAAGCTACAAGTTGAGTTGCAAAAGTTGAGTCATGCAAAAACGGGTTGTCAAAGAGTAGAGTTGTCAATTTTTATTTTTCAAAGAGTTGATTTTTCAAGTTCAAGTTCTCAAAGTCGATTCATGCAAACTCAGTTGAGAAGCAAAGTCGATTTGTCAACTAGTCTGCATGTAAAGTCGAGTTGGTAAGTTGAGTTACTAAGATGGGTTATCTTAGTTAAGTCAAGTGATGAAGACAAGTTCCATAGTGAGTTATGGAGAAATAATTATTATTAATAAGACTCCTAAGCGCTTGACAAAGTGAAATTGAATACTCTTTGAAGACAAAGTGAAGAAGGAAGCTCTGCTTCTCATGGGATATCTACAGAAAGGATAGTTTGCTTTCACGTTTCGGGCTGTGAACTTCTACCAGAATTTGAGATAAATTTAAACGTAGATATGGACAACAGACTCTCCTGGTTGTAATATTTTGTGTTTGTGGTAAATTTGTATCTACTCCTATCTCACTCATTTTCTAATAAGAAACATCATTTGTTGTTTTTTTCCCTCGTGATTGAGAGGGTTTTCCAAGGGTAAAATCCTTGTGTTATAGTGAATTCTTCTATTCTATTATTGTTCATGTATCTCTACATATTTATTATGAAGAAATTATAAATAATCAAGAAGTATTTTTAAGAATTATTACAAATCTTAACTATATTTAAATTTCAACATGGTAGCATAGCCATGGGTGTGTAGCCACTCAGTTTTATAACAAGCTTGAGATCACACGGGATTCTTGGAGAGGATTATTTAAAGAGAAGAATTCATATTTTTTGAAATGTTATTACAGATATGACATCGATCTGAGTGAAGGATGAATGTAGGATTGAAGGAGCTTCCAACTTCAATATTTGGAAGGTAAGGGTTTTAAATATTTTTGAAGAGAATGATTTGGACAGTTTCGTAACCAGTAAAGTAGAGGAACTTAATTCAAATGCAGGAAGGGAAAACTTTAAGAAGAATAGGGAAAAGGAAAAACAAATCAATTTTTATTCAGTGAAGGACAATATTATGCCTGTAATTGCTCCTTTAAAGACTATAAAGAAGTGCTTTGACACTCTAACAAACTTGTATGAGAAGAAGGAGCCTAGTCAGAAGAGGGTTCTCAAGAACATGATGCAAACTCTTAAGGTGGAGAAGGATGGTACAATAGCTTCCTTCTTCACCAAGATCTCATAGATCAGGGATCAATTGCTAGTGATTTGGGTACCAGTTGATGATGATGGCTTGGTCCAGACTGATGTTGATGGTATCCCAACCGCTTGGGAGGTCTTCCTGTCCGGGGTAAATGAAAGAGAGACTCAGCCTAACTTTGAAAGGTTGTGGCATGATTTCCTTCAGGAAGAAGGTAGGATTCAATGCAGGACCAACTGCTCAAAAGAAGACAATATTGCATTGAAAACCATAACAAATAAATGGAAAAGATTGCCTTCTCAAAAGAAATTATCTATTCAAAAGGAGAAAGACAATGGTGGTTACAAAGGTAAGGATTTTGAAATTTCAAGGGTGAGATGATTTAACTATTAGAAGAAATGTCACTTTTCTAGGAACTGTACCAAATTGAGAAAAAGACATAAGGGTAAGTCTCTTGCTGCTATTGTTAATGAAGAGGAAGGAACTTACAGAATGAAGCGTAGAGAGGTTTCTAGTGATTAGGAAAGAAGAAAACAATATTACCTTGTTTTAGCTCTCATAGGTACTGTGACAGATAATGAAGAATCTTGGTTATTGGAAAGTGGTGCCTCTAGGCACATGACATGGAACAAAGATAATGTATCTAGCTTTAAGAATGTAAATTTTTCTTCTCAAGTTGAGTTGGGAGATGATGTGATATATGCAATCAAAGGAATTGGCTCAACATCATTTCAGCTAGATCTTGGATTTATGTTGCATATTGAAGATATCTTATGTGTTCTAGGATTGACAAATAATATTATCTCAATTAAGATTATGTAGGATAAAGGTCATAGGGTGATCTTCATGGAGAAGAAGGATCTTTTATGGCCTAAGGATACAGAGCTCAGTTCATCTATTTGTATTGGAATCAAAGAAGGAGGACTTTATAAAGTCCCAGGGAACATTCACGAACTAGTTCACAACATTGTCAGTTCTTGTGAACTATGGCATAGGAGGTTAGGGAATATTCACTTCAAAGCACTTCCCAAACTTCAGAAGATGGTGAGTGGTATGCCTACTTTTTAGTTTAATCATAATAATATTTGTAAAGGTTGCATGTGATATGGATTTATGAGAGGAACGAAATTAAACCACATATTTCCAATATTAACATAGAGACATAATGAACAATAACACAGATCAAGTAAAACCTGACTTCTATTAAATAAGAAATATGATGAAAATTGTAAAATGCAAACTGAAAACAAGTTTGTTAGAATGGTGGGAGCTTATCTCTGAGAAAATATGTGACAGCTACGATCATTCACAAGAATATGAGTACAATGAGGATCCGAAGGAATTTTTTACAATAAAAATGAATTCCAAAATGCTAGAGATGCAAAAAACTAAACCTAGGAGATGAAGCACCAAAAGTCATGTGGGCCCCGTTGGGGTAAGTTAGTACATCAACTTCCCAGGGTCATAACATTTACATACAATCTCCATTTACGGTGAACAATATCTCTATGGAAAGGTATTGATGAGGCTCTCCATTTATGGGGCTCAATTGGATCCTTTTGAGATGATTTAGATTCCCTATTGTGAAAAAAATCCGTTTAGGCCCTCAAAATGGTCTCAAAAGGAAAAAATACTAAAAATAGTAAGTTGCCAAAAAAATGTTTTGATCTAGTTGGAAAAGGTGGGTGGCCACTGATATCCTGATGGATCAATCCTACACCCTTAGTTATAAATGGTCTCCATTTCATTGAGTTCCCCAATAAGATGAGTAAATTTCTATTGAATTTGGCCTCGGTTGAGCCACTTGCCTTGGTGCAGGAGCTTCCCTACTTTGATAACCTATAAAGGTGGATCCTTTGTTGGCGAGAACACTTGAACTACATATCCAAAATATGATCATTGTATGCATGTTCCATGCAGTTAGGGTTGAGCTATGTTCATGTCAATTTTTCTTCTATCTATGAGGTGTCCAATAATGGTGAAAAATAAGGCCAAAGCAGGTCCACATTGAACATTTGGTGGAATCCAAGGAAGGGGGGAAGGTTGAGCTCAAAATCATTGTCACCCATAGCCTTGGTGATGGTGTAAGGTGCATAACAAAGTGGATGAAGCTTCTGATAATGACCTGTAAGGTGTTCTTTCTACAAGTGAAACCAAACTTTGTCTCCCACTTGAAACTGGTGTGGCACCCAGTGTTGAACATGGAATTGCTTGTACTTAGCATTGGAATTTTGTAAAATATCATGAACCTATTGTCGGATGTGTTGGATCTTCTCAATGAACTGGGTGGCTTTGTCATATTCAATTGGAGCATGTCACAAGTCTTCTTGGGTGGCCGCAAGGGGTAGTGAAACATCCATGGGACCCAATGGTTGAAACCCCAACCCTACCTAAAACAGGATGTGGATGGTTGATATATGTATTGCTTTATTGTAGTTTTGTTGAGAATATGCAATACTCTCATCCGAGGTGTGAGGGTGCTTGGAATTTTACATTCCTAGGATGTGCACGATCATCCAGTTTACTACCTTGGTTCGGTCATCCGTCTGGGGGTTGAAGGAAGTGGAATTGGTGAGTTTGGTGTCCAACAATGACCAAAGGCTCAACCAGAAGGTACTGAGGAACTGACTATCCCAATATGAGATAATGGTTTATGGGATCCCAATGTGTACCCACACTTGTTCAAAGAAGATATTGGAAGTGGACTCCGCTTTGTTTCTCTTCTTGTAGGCCCAACATGTAGTCCATTGAGATGGATCCCCAAGGATTGTCAGGAGTAGGCAGAGGAGTGTATAGACCTTGTTTCTTAGTGATGATTTGGAAATAGCATAGGTAGTGTAGGATTGAATATACTTGCCGACCTCATGTCAAATTTTTGCCTAGTAGAAATTTCACTGCAGCACTACCACTGTATTTTCCATGCCAAAGTGTCCTACCACCTGATTGTATTGGGATTACAAAATCATCTTCACTTGCTCTCTTGATGTGACAAAAATATGTACCAGATGGCACAACAACCCATCTTGAAGATCAAAATTAGTGATAACTTTGTTTTCTCCCAACATTTTCTAGGTGTTGGTGAAGTTAGGATCTGTCTCATAGAGGTGGGGTCGTTCATAGGTCTTGTGGCCACAATATTCTATCACTATGGTGAGTGCCATGACTGGAGGTCTACTGAGGCAATTGACGAATCGATTCTTACTTCCTATTTTATACTTGATGTTGAGGTGGAACTATTGCAAATATGTGAACCACTTCTGATGGTGGTCACTCTGTAATTTTCCTTGTGTCTCTCTGTAATTTTCCTTGTGTCTACATGAACTACAATAGATTATGATTAGTGTGGATGACTGTCTCCTTCTCGAGAATGTAATTCCACCACTGGTGGAAGGATTTCACAATGGAGTACACTTATTTTTCATAATTAGGGTACTTACAGATAAAATCTGATAGTTTCTCATTGTGATAGGCCACGGGGTGGTGTTGGGCCCCAACAACTCCCCCAATTTTTTTACAAAATTTAAAGGGCCCCCATTCAAATCTTGATAATTATAATGAGCTACAGAATCAACCTTTTCAAATAGTTTCATACCTTGTCTTGCTTTGAGACAAACTTAATACATTCACTTTAGTATGAGACATTCATTACAAGAGTATATGTCAAAATTTAGAAACGAGCATAAAAATCTCAATTTAAACAAAAACATTAATTTTTATCAAATGTTTACTTTTGTTTAAATTATGATTATGTGTTCTTTCTTTTGCTCATTAGTAAGTTTGACTATTTTGAATAATGTGTTCAATACTTCATCAAATAATATCTTGGTTGGTTTCTCATTTTCATGAAATCATT
>ML778010.1:456006-469860 GCA_009831015.1 Picea engelmannii
GCAATTGCATGTTCCATATTGCCTTGGAGAGAATTCAACATTATATAATCAGGTACAAAGAGATTACCGAATAGAAGATAAAGAGGAAAATAATTCTACCCATGAACATATCAATTCTTATTATCATCAATTATCCATGGGTAAATCAAGAAATGATTTGAAAGAGTCTCAAATTGCATCTTCCATTGATTCATCTCAATTTGTGATTAAAGAAGAATTGAGATTTTTCCATGATCAATTATTTGAGGTTGAAAAGTATAATCGGCCAAATATTATTACCAATGATGATTATTCAAAAATGTTGGTCACTCCATCTAGTTCACCTCAAATAGTTAACCTTGAAATATCTAAGCTCAATGCAAAGTTTCAAGAGAATGAAACACTTACTCTCCAATCGAGAAACATGATAAGTTATCGCCATCTTGATCCGACCTTTTTACAAGATTCTTTCCTTGATAGTCTAATACTTTATTCTCATCAGGAATATTTTCCGTACGTGAATTCTTTCGAACAATCCCATGTTAATAATTGCATGTATTATGATAGGGTTGCAGATTGGTTGGAGTATTCATATCTCGAAAAGTTTCCAGGGAATGATAAGATTATCTTCACTTTATTAAGAGATCAAGGAGGTAACTTTAACACACTCATTTTACATCCTTCAGATGGAGAAAATATGGAACGAAAGGAAAATTGTCGGGAGGATGGAGCACTTCTATCTAGGCCGATGGTTATGTCAGGTCCTCATAACTCTCACAAGCTTCACAATCTCACTTTTTCATATTTTTGTGACCCATATAATGACAAAATTGCAGAATGGCTGGAGGATTCATACAAAAATAATGTTCAAGGGAATGGTAAGGTCATGCTTGCTTTGTTTTTAAATGATGATGATAAAGGTAAGTATGATATATTTTTGTTATTTTTCGATATACTACCATTCTTGTTAGTAATATTTGATCTTGTTTTCATTGCAGGATTGAAGATGCTCCGATGGCTACATTGGAAGCATGACTTCACTTAGTATTTTTGATTTGTTTAGTAGTTAGAGCAGGTTTAGGAGTAGGTTTTATTTTAGTTTTATTTCTCATTTTTTCTCCTTGTAATAATGCAGTTATAAACACAAGCAGGCACACCAAGAGAACCATATATGAATGTTGTCAGGGAAGTCCACTTTAAATCTTTTTCTCTCTGCTTTTCATTGAATATTTCTTTTCAAAAACGTAGTATCATCACGAAATTTTAAATGAAAAGTAAAGAGATAAGTAAATTTGAACTATCAATTCAACCCTGACCCAAGGTGCCACGAGTAGGACTGCACTCATCTTAATAAGGATTTTTCTATTTTTAGTCTCTTTTATTTTTAATAATAATGCTTGATCAAAGTAGCATCTTATGCATCACTATCTTAAGAAAAGAACTTGCTCGCACATGATATTTTATATGATTTAGTTCTCCCTTTATTTTATAGTGAGATGTTAGTGCATCCAAAAGCTCAAGTTTATCTTTGGCCAAAATCGTTTCCTGAAAAGTTTTATTTTGTTGTTTTGATTTTTTTTGTACTTCTGATTTTGAATACCATTAATAAAATTTGATTTGGTTTGTTGTGTGCTCTTGTTTTCTTTGATTATTTTAAATGAATTTTCTTCTTATCTTTTTTTTTCTAATCAATATATTTCTAATCAAAGAACCATTGTCGAAGGAAGCATTTATTTTAAGTCTTGTGTTTTTCAAGCGAATTGAAATAGTTCAAAGAGGTCATGATATTAAGATATAGCTCAGACAATTGATTTTTAAGTCAATTGTCACTCTCATTTTGTCCTCAAATTATCTTTGCTAGAGTATTACACCAGAGATATGGTTTAAATCTTTGAGAATTACGATGATCTTTAAACTTCTTACATCGTCCATATTCTTAAAGAATCACTTTTAAGTGCTTCCCCATTCTCTAGATGATTTCTTAAAGGAAATATAAAATATCTAAACCATGATAAAACTTCTAGTTTTGAAAGAAAATAAATAACATGGTCAACTATTCACCTGTATTGCAATTAACCTCCAGTATCACCCCACTCTCTTTGTCATGAAGAAATCTATAATTGTATTATTTTTTAAAAGTGGCATAAGAGGGTTGAAAGCACTTATGTGTGGGAAGTGTCTGTAAACCTATCGGGGTACTGAACAGGCTCGCTGGCAGTGGGTAAATGCACACATGATACCAAGACAACTTCGTCGGGGTACTGAATAGGCCTTCTGGCAACGAATCAATGTTGGGTCGAGAGGTAGCAGGTATATGTTTTTAAATTAACTTTTATGGAAGTATACATCATGTGGATACAACTAATGGATGGGATTAAAGCATTTGAGTGGGTTAAATGACATCCTTGTCAAGGCTATGAACGCCTGCTGGCAGCAATGGCTCTGTCAACGGTATTGAAGTTATTTTATAAACACCGTGACTCTTTGATTAAGACATTATTTCAGGTCATAATCTGCTGCAAAGAAAATTTTATTGTCTGATTATAACATTGAGCTTATCCTAATACTATATGGTCTCAAAGTGAATTTATTTCAGGGAGCTTAAATCATTTTTCAAGTCTTATTATTTTCTTCCTAAGATGAAATATTACCAGATTAGAGATAACTGCTTCACCCAGTAAGTCGCCATTTTTTGGGCCCCAACAACTCCCCCTATATTTTTACAAAATTTAAAGGGCCCCCATTCGAATCTTGATAATTGTAATGAGCTACAGAATCAACCTTTTCAAATAGTTACATACCTTGGCTTGATTTGAGACAAACTTAAGACATTCACTTTAGTATGAGACATTCATTACAAGAGTATATGTCAAAAGTTAGAAACAAGCATAAAAATCTCAATTTAAACAAAAACGTTAATTTTTATCAAATGTTTACTTTTGTTTAAATTATGATTATGTGTTCTTTCTTTTGCTCATTAGAAAGTTTGACTATTTTGAATAATTTGTTCAATACTTCATCAAATAATATCTTGGTTGGTTTCTCATTTTCATGAAATCATTTGGTGATGTTAATTAATTAAATTCTTTTCTCATTTTGCATCTCATTTCAAAATAATAATAATCAAAGAATTATCTATAATTTGTTTTATTTTGTAAAAAACTAAAATTAATATTTTTTCTTCATTAACTTGAAGCTTCTAGATCATATTTAAAAACAAATTATAAATAATGTTTGTTTATAAGTTATAGTTAGATTAAATTCATTTTTTATTTTTCTAGATTTTGTTTTATTCTCAATTTTTAGGTTACTAATTTTTAGGTTATTAATTTAGGTTTATTTTTGTTTCACAGGTTTCTATTATCAAATATTTGATATGGATCCGATCATAGCTTGATTTTATTATCCAAATACGTTCAAGATGATTGATCCAAAAATAATTTTGGATTGCTACAAATAATTTTATGAGCAACAACATATAAAATTTGGAAAGGCGTCAAGATCAGATAGACAATTTTGCAGAACTGATTACAGTCAAACCATGAGGAATTAGAAGAAACAGTTGAAAACCCAGAACCCAAATGGACCCATTTACCTTGCGCGTAGATATTTTCTCAAAAACACGCACGATTTGAGAGATATTGATGTATTTATATGAGACAAATTTCAGGTGGCGAAAATTAATAATGACGCCGAGACTGTTCATTCATTTTATAAATATATGAGAAAGATCAGAGCCAAGGGGATCCAAGAATTGGAGAGGAGTATTTTAATCCTTTCTCTTTTGTATATTATTGCTTTTGTAAACTTTTTGTTTATTTTCAAATGGAGTAATGGATGGCTGGAATCTTTGGGAGAATGGACGAATATTTTCAAAGAAGAATATGGAATTCTAGGTTGTTTAATGGCTTTTGTCTTGTAAATAAAATGGTTTTATTTTCATTATAATATATTCATATTCTTTGAATAATTCATTATGCATTGATTTAAAAAGCTTTAGTCTTTTTTATCAATACATGGTTAATTATTATCATTTATGTATTAATTTTTCCAATCTTTAAAGTCTATTATCCAAACAATTTCTTCTAGGACTACATAATGGACAATTGATTCCAAAAACTTAATAGAACAACATATATGCATTTTGGCTTTAGCCTTTTGTTTATAATGTTGTTATTTGTGTGTGTTTTTTAATCTTGTTACATGTGCAGGTCTAATATCTTTAGATTAAATGATCTGTGATGTGTAGGAGGTTTATATTATAAATACCATCTATCATTTGCTTCATCAAAATACAAATGTTGTGATTATATCTTCGATTTAAATAATGAGATTTATCTTTGAATTTTAAATTGAATGATAAAATGCATAGATTGCTTCCAGATTTATCTTGTTGTAATCATGTATAATTATGAGATCACGGGTTTATGTTTGTGTTTCATTTTCTGTTATTAAAACCTAAGCTGCCAATACATGTTTTGAATTTATTTAGAACAATCATAAGGTTCATTGCAAATTTCTCTCTGGGACATGGCAGTTGGATGCTCACCACTCATGCAGATGCTTGGTTACACCTCACTAATTCATTGACATGATAGTTTCTTTGTATTTTTCTGTCATTTACATATCATTGAAACTAGAATGTATGGTTCAGCTTTGACTATCCACATGTTCATGTTTCATTAATTTTTTTTGCAAGATTCTTTAAATTTATAAAAGAAAAAAATATATATATTTATGTGATTTCTTTATCTGCTTCCTAGAAGCAATCATTTTTCACATCAATTTTCGTAATTTTCGATTAAAACTTGCATCTTGTAAATCATGTAAATAAATGAGACTTGTATATCTTCTGTTTAAATACAACTACTATAGTTACATTTGAACATATGTACACACACACACACATATATATATATATATATATAGTGTGTTTAGTAATTAGTTAGTTATTTCTCTCTTTTATTTGTTTCTTTTGGGATTCTTAGATTGGCTAACTTAGTCATTAAACCCGTCAGAACAAGTTACACCAAACGGCTTGGGTTATTTAGACAACCCCGGATCGGATTCGTTCTTCCAGTTGACAGACGGTCAATTTCACTCGTCAACAGGTGGCCATACTAAGTAAGGACTACGCCCATAGCATAGTCTAAAGCATATATCTCAATGTCAAAGGGTTTTTGTAGGTCAGGTAATGAAATCACCAAGGATGAACACAATTTCTACTTCAGATCATCTAATTCTTTCTATTGTGATAGGCCCAACAATTTTTTTCTTACCACCACCCCTGGTTATTTGGCTGAGGGCCCATGTAATATGGGAGAATCCCAACACAAACCTGCGATAGAAATTTCCAAGGCCTAAGAAGATCCAAAGCTCAGTGAATGTGGTTGGGCTTGGGTAGTCACATATGAATTGGATCTTGGCTAGATCAACATGCACACCATGCACATAAAAAATGTATCCCAGGTACTGGACCATGTCCTTGTTGAAGGAGCATTTTTTCAAGTGGGCATATAGCTTGTGTTGTCGCAGAGTGTGTAGAACCTATTGAGTATGTTGCAAGTGCTCTGCCCAAGTCTTGTTGTAAATGAGGATGTCATCTAGATACAGCACCAAAAAAGAATTAGTGAAAGGATGAAAGATAGTGTCCATCATCCTCATGAAAGTTGTTGGGGAAATTTTCAAACCAGAGGGCATGACCAACTATTCAAAAATAAATTATTTTGACTCGAAGGTAGTTTTCCATACATATGTCTCTTATATTGGGACTTAATGGTAGCTAGACTTAAAATCAATCTTACTGAATTATTTGCCCCCCTTGAGCTGATCAAGGAGATCTTTGATTCGGGGAATTCGGTACTGGTTCCTGACTGTGATTTTATTTAGTTCCCGATAATCAATGCAGAGTTGCCAGGTCCCATATTTATTCTGCACCAACATGATTAGGCTTCCACAAGGTGATGCATAATTTATTAGATTTGATGCTTGATATCCTCATTTTCTAGCAGAGAGTGGCGATAGGCTAGCCCATTGGTTAGCGATGCTCTAGGGGTCATATCGATGGGTGCTTGACCTGAGAGTGTGGAGGTACCCTGGTAGGTGATGATAAGATGTCTTTCCACTTGAATTTTTTGCATGGATAGGTCAGTTGTGGAGGCCATGGATGTGGTTGCAACCTTTCACTCACTCTGAAAGTGAATCACGAAGAAGAAAAACTTCCTGGTCTGAGAACTAACCTTCCTACATTGTTTGGAAAAGATCAAGGAAATAACACTAGGTGGGACTACCTTGGGTATCCTATACAATTTCATGTTCAAAGTAATAATAACACTGTGAGGCCTAGACTCATATACAACATGACATTTCCATAAATAATTTTGGCCCAAAATAACATCACAAACTTGAAGGGGGGAAACATAAAAAAAAACCTCATCTTTGAATGGCTTGATGTCGTATGACAAGCGACATTATTGGATAACATGAATATCTCTTCCTTGACGAAGCCATCTGATGTTGTAGGGTTGCAGGTGCAGCATTTTCGGCAGGACTAGCTGCTTGATGACCTATGCTAAGATGAGGTTCTTCTGTCTACCACCATCAATGATGAAGTGTAGAGAAGTGCCTTTCACCCACATTTGTGAATAAAAGAGGCACTCACCTTCCTTTGGCTCATCAGGTTCACCGGGATGGATCTTGGTGGTAGCAATGATGAAACTAGGTTCCATGTCAATGATTTGTCTCCCATTTTCTGGTTATGACTCAGAGTCGAAACCCGCATCTAATTCAAAGGATTTTACCTCAGCCACCAATGATGTCTTTGAGCAACAATCAATAGTGTTATGTTGAGGGCTCTTATGGAAGTCACACCACTTCCCAATATATTTCTTCATATTCCCATTGTCCTTATTTTCTTGCAGCTTAGACTAGTTTTCCTGAAGTTTCCCATATTTTCTCTTTCCTTTGTTCTATGGTTTTGGGTTTCCCTTTCCCTACTTATACTGTGAGGGGTTCCCAGAAACAAACTTTCATGTATTTTGTTTAAGCTTTTGGTCGATTTTGATTGCATATCGATAGGCCACGTCCAAGGATGAGATGTCCAAAAAGTCCATTTGTATATGGATGTATCTATGTAGAATGGCGTGGTACTTGAGCACGATATTTTACTCCAAATATTTGATACCCATATTGGTGTGCAAGGTATGGAAGACATTGGTCAAATTTAGCATTGTTTGGTCTCTTTCCTGTCGCAGTGTGGTCCATCTCATATACAATTTATCATAACTTCCAACATGGTAGTATTGTTCCTTAATAACATCCCTGAAGGAACCTCAAGTGGGTGCAACTACAAATTATGTGGATCCCTCTATCTCCTTTTGGTCACATAAAGTATCCCACCAATATTTGACATGGGGGGTGGCCTTAAGGAGTGAAAATGTAATATTTTCTCTATCAGAAATTTCATGGGTAGAAAAATACCCTTCTAGAAGGTTTAAACATTTATATACGACATTTACATTTATTTGACCTTAAAATATAGGAATATCAAAATTGACCTATACCTTGAAGGGGGCGACGCCTCCACTTGAGGTGGATGAATCTCTTTTCGACATTCATCGAAGGATTTGTTCAAAGTTGTCCATCATCTCATTCTTTTTTCGCTCAAGGGTTTCCTCGAGAATTTTTTTAAAAGGATCTCCTATCACATCATATTTATTTTCTCCCACCATGGATGGTTTCTTAGGTGTGCGAGAGTAGTTTTCCTCAAGAGAAACAAGCTTGAGACCCAACTCTCTATACCCTGACTGCATCGTGGACATGCATTAAAAAATTTGACAAGGAGAAGACTGCTCTGATACCACTGATATATATTTATGAGCTCAAGGAAATTAAACCATATATTTATAATATTAACATATAAACACAGTGAAAAATATCAGGGATACAATAAAACTTGACCTTTATTAAATACGAAATATGTTGAAAACTATAAAATGTAGACTGAAAACAATCTTGCTAGAATGGTGGCATCTAATATCTGAGAAGAGATGTGATGCCTATGCTCATTCACAAGAAGATGAGTAAAATGAGGCTCCGAAGGAAGTTTTTACAATAAACATGAATTCCAAAACCCTATACATCTAAAAACCAAACCCTAGGAGACGAAGCACCAAAAATCATGTGGGCCTTGTTGGGGTAAGTTAGTACATCAACTTCTCCGGGTCATAAATTTTGCATATGATATCTATTTAGGGTGCATGATATAGCATTAGAAAGGTATTGATGAGGAGATTCATTTAAGGTTCTCAATTAGAGCCATAGGCCATGATTGAGGTTCCCAATAAATGGCACAGAAGGAAAAAAATATTAAAAATAATAAGTTTCCCAAAAAACATTTTGAGCCAGTTGGAAAAGGTGGGTGGCCACTGAGATCCTCCTAGATTAGAATGCTAGGAAAAATCATGAAGAAGTTTTTTCCATTCATAAATAAAAGGGAAAAAGATATCTTAGAATTGATTCATCTAGATGTATGTGGGTCTATGGTAACACATTCATTAAATAGGCATGTGTATTATGTGATTTTAATAGATAAATTCTATAGGAATTCATGGATATAATTTATGAAATCAAAGAATGAAACTTTTTAAAAGTTTCATGAGTTCAAGGATTTAATTGAAAATCAAACTAGAAAACACATTAGAATCCTCAGATCAGACAATGGTGGTGATTATGAGTCTCACCAATTTGAAGACTTCTGCAAGGAAGCATAAATCAATAGAAAGCTTACAGGTCCACATAACCCCCAACATAATGGGGTAGCTCAAAGAAATAACATAACTATTTGTGAGGAAGCTAAAGAGATGATGTGTGATTAGGACATTCCAACTTCTCTCTGGGCATAAGTTGCAAGTACTGTTGTTTACGTCCATAATAGAATCCTTCATGCTATTATGGGAAATTAGACTCTAGAGGAAGCATTTACATGTGAGAAGCTAGATGTGGGGTTCTTAAGGATATTTGGGTGTCCTTTCTACATTCATGTGCCAAAAGATAACAAAAACATAATGGAACCATTAGGTAATAAAAGAATCTTTGTGGGGTACGGTGAAACATCCAAGGCCTATAGGATCTATGTACCTGGTGAAATACATATTGAGGTAAGAATGGATGTCTCATTTCATGAAGAAGTTGTTTTTAAACGTTCCAAAGAATTTCAAGTTGATATAGAGATGGAGGATCCTAAAGATTCTCAGGTATAGGTTTTAGAGTCATCCAATTTCGATATGCAGAGGCAGGAGTTAGAAGAGCTAGTAAATATGGATGATCCTATGGAACCTATAGAACAAGTAAAGAAACCATTGGATGTGCCTCAGTATAAGAGGAAACCTTATTTGTGTAGAGAGATTATGTAGGAAGACAAATCACTTGGTGCTCCATCAGGTACATTCAAGGAAAGTAAAACACCTCAAAGGTTTGCTAATTATATGACACAAATGTCTCAGATTAGTAGTGCAGAACCCACCACCTTAGAGGATGTTTCTCAAAAGCATGTAAATATTTTGTGATGGAAGAATATTAATGTATCATGAAGAATGATTTGTGGGAATTGGTTCCTAGTCCAAAAGAAAAATCATTGGTCACCTCCAAATGGTTGTTCAAGATCAAGCATGCAGTTGACAGAAGTATTGAGAAATACAAAGTGAGACTAGTGGCTCATGTTTTTTCTCAAAAGGACGGAATTGACTATGATGAAACATCCACACCTATTGCAAGGTACACTTCCATCAGGACCATCATATCCCTTGCTTCAGTTTTGGGTTGGAAACATCACTAGATGGATGTTAAAACAACATTCCTCATTTGTCAAGTTGAGGAAGAGGTATATATAGAACAACCATAGGGATTTGTGATTCACAAGAAAGAAACACATGTGTGAAAATTGAGAAAACAATTGTATGAACTCAAGCAGGCATGAAGGGCATGGTATTATAGAATTGATAATTATATTCATAACTTGGGGTTCTCCAAGAGTGTTGCATATCCAAAGCTATATTTTAAGGTTGTGAAAAAACATCCCTTGATATTAGTGTTATATGTTGATGATCTGTTCCTTATATGAGAGGAACATTTGATATCCCAATGTAAGAGGGAGCTCACTTCTGAATTTGAAATGAAATACCTTGGTATCATGCATTATTTCCTACCTTTGTAAGTGTGGCAAAGATCATATGGGATCTCTCTGTATCAACAAAAGTACATAGTTGATGTATTACATAGGTTTGGTATGTTGGATTGTAAATTGATGTGTACTCCCATGGTATCCAACCTGAAAAAATTGAATGAGTCAAATTCTAGATCATACTTGGTGGATCCAACCACGTACAAGAAGTTGATTTGATCTTTGTTGTATATGATTCATACAAGGATATATATTTTCTTTGTAGTGAATTCGTTGAGTAAGTTCATGTCTTAAACAAGAAACATACATTGGGTTGCTTCCAAACATGTGCTTAGGTATTTGAGAGGGTCCATTGCATTTGGAATCAAATACTCTTCTAGTGGTGGAGTGTTGCTTCATGGGTGTACCGATTCAGATTGGGCTCGTGTTAAGAACCAAATATCAATATAGCATAGAAAAACCTCAGAATAAGTACTCAATGCCTTGAAAAGGAGATAAATTCAGATAATAAGCCTCTTCAAGGGGGCAACCTCCTTATTCCCACATAAATGTACAATTACAAGATGATTCAAAATGAAAATGTCTCCTTGGTATATATAGGAGACTAGGAGGTATAATTAAAACTAATGGACTAAAGCCGACATAAATAAAATAACATTACTAATGTAATATGGCCCAATTAAGGGGTAATGAGCCATTATTTAGGGCTTAACATGCCCCTCACCTTGAGACAAGTGTTGTCTACAATGCTTGAGTAACTCTGGATGCTTCTGTATAAAAGACTCATCTTCCCAAGTGGAATCTTTAGCCAGTAGTTTCCTCCATTTAATGAGATACTCTGAAATCGATCTATTCCTCAGCTAGTAAATTATTGTGTCAGTGATGGCTTCAAGCTCTAATATGATTTTTCCCTCGTCGTCAAGTTTTGGAAATATAGTTTGAACTAGGATCTTGTCACCTATAACCTTCTTTAAGCATGAAACATGGAAAATTGGGTGTACTCGTGAAGATGCAGGCAACTCCAATTTGTATGTCATAGTACCAATATTTTGCAACACCTTATAAGGGCCATAGTACTTTGGTGATAATTTATTATCCTTCTTGGCTTGCTTGAGGGACATATATTTGCATGATTGTAGTCTTAAAAACACCCAATCTCCTACTTCAAAATTTATTTCACTACGATGTTGATCTGCTTCTTGTTTCATGCTATTTTGTGCCATGGTTAGGTTGTCCTTTAATATTTGGAGAACTTGTTGTTGATTCTCGACGTGATCTTCCACTGCTTGAACCTTATATTTTTCTTTTAGAGAAGAAGTGATGGAAGGAGGGTGGTATCCATAGAGTTCCATAAATGGTGTCATTTTTGTTGCAGTATGAAAGGAAGTGTTAAAAAACCATTCTGTAATCATTTGAACCATTGTGTTTTCTTATCATAGACAAAGAAACGAAGGTAGCCTTCTAGAGATTTTTTCACTACCTCGGTTTGTCCATAAAATTGAGGATGATAGGATGAGCTATGAGCCAATTGTGTACCCAAACAAGAAAATAATTCTGTCCAAAAATGTCCAGTGAAGATGGGATCTCTGTCACTTACAATAATCTTTGGGTTGCCATGTAGCTTTTGAACTGTCTCCATGAATGTAGTGGCAACTGCACTGGATTTGAAGTGATGAGAGAGTGCAAAAAAGTGTGTGTACTTGGTCAGTCTATCCACAATCACCATCATGACACTCTTTCCTTCAAACTTCGGTAACCCTGTGATGAAATCGATGGAAACCTCCTCCCAGCGCTTACTTGGGATGGATAATGGTTGTAAAAGACCTGGGGTCTTAATTGTTTCCACCTTATTTTGTTGGAAAACCAAACATTCTACCACAAATATTTAAACATCAGTTTTAAGGCCATCCCAAAAAAAATCCTTCTTGACCCTATGGTAGGTTTTCAAAAATCCCAAGTTCCCTCCTACTAGAGAGGTGTGCAATTCCAGTAGTACCTTTTGTTTGAGTTGGGAGTTCTTACATAAATATAAGTGATCTTTGTACCATAGTGAACCATTTTTCCATGTAAATGTATCTGATGCACTGGAATCCTATTGCAACCTTTGAATGAGATTCCACACTTTTTCATCATTCTTCCATTCATTCCTTGCTTCTATTATCCAATCAGGTTGGATGATCGAGATAGCATAGAGAAAGGCCTCAACATATTCATTGTTTCTTGAGAGTGCATCTGCCACAACATTTTACTTCCCTTTTTTATAGACGATTTCAAAATCATATCCCAATATCTTGGTTACCCATTTTTGTTGTTCTTCTGAAGATAGTCTTTGTTCCAAGAAGTATTTAAAACTATCATGATTTGTTTTGACCTTGAAGTGCCTACCTATTAGGTAAGGATGCCATTTCTTCAATGCATGTAGTATTTCCATCATTTCCTTCTCATAAATGGGTTTGTGTACATCCTTTCCCTTGAGTAGTCGACTTTCAAAATTCAGGATCCTTCCTTCTTGCATTAGGACAACACCAATTCCATTTCCAGAGGCATCACATTCCACAATAAATGTTTTTGTGAAGTCTGGAGTGGTCAAGACAAGATCTTTGCACATCACCTCTGTAAGTTGTTCAAAAGATTTAGTTGCCTCTGGAGTCCATGAAAATGCATCCTTCTTAGTTAGTGTCATTAAAGGTGTTTCTATTCTTCCATAGTCCCAAAAAAAATTGTGGTAGTAACCTGTCAAACCCAAAAATCCTCTAATATTCTTCAATGTTTTGGGAATCGGCTAGTCCATCATGGCCTTAATATTGTTAGGGTCTACCTTGACACCTTCATGAGATACAATATGACCCAAATAATCTACCTCCTTCAATCCAAAGAAACATTTGTATGGTTTGGCCTATAGTTGTTTCTCCTTTAGTAGTTGTAGCACCTTGTCAACATGTCGCACATTATCCTCCCAAGACTTGCTATAGATTAGTATATCATCAAAAAATACTAACACAAATTTTCGAAGGAAGCACTTGAAAATGGAATTCATCAACCCTTGGAATGTGGAAGGTGCATTTGTAAGGCCAAACGGCATGACCAAAAATTCATAATGGACTTCATGTGTTCGAAATTCTATTTTTGGGATATCTGTTGGATCATGTTGTCATTGATGCCAATGGTTTGATTGATTGATTGATGTCAAGTGATTGATTGATGTCAAAGGATTGATTGAATGATGATTGATGTCAAATGATTGATTGACTGATGACTTATGTAATATAATATGTATTGTCCTTGGTGAGAATGCATAGATGAAGATGGATCAATGAGTTGTCATTGATACATGATGACGATGGATCGATGTGGTTCCATTGGTATATGATGCATTGTTGGAAAAATGTATAGATGACTCATTATTGTCTTATCATGATTGATAAGGTGCACAAATGGATGAACTCCAAAGTGGTCCTCTTATGGTGAAAGCCCTCATGGGAAGACGCTTTACGGATTGAGTTATCCTAGAAGAAAGGTTGGAGGACCCATGCGTGTATGAAGAATAACGATATGAAGATCAAGGAAATTGTTGGTGAAACTATCCTAGATGGATAGTGCTTGTCATGCCATTTCTGGTGGTATGTGGAATGTCACATAACTCCTCCTGGTTTGAGAGTTATGGCCTTACAAAGATGAAGGACCCTCACATGAAG
>ML778010.1:476230-535895 GCA_009831015.1 Picea engelmannii
TCAAGAAGGAATATTTAAATGTTAAAGTATTGGAGAACTTTCTATTTATGGAAAGTGGTTAACCCTAAAATAAAGAAAATAGGTTAAGTGACCTAGAAATGGGTTAAGTGACCTAAAAATGGGTTAAGTGACCTAAAGGATGATAGTATAAATAAGATATCAATGGTCTCTTGTAGATCATCATTTTTGTGGATCAATGGAGAGCTTCTTGTGGGAATATATTTTGGAGTATTGATGGAGAGATTCTTGTGAGAGCTTCTTGAGCATTTTTGGTGTGGAACACTTGAGGATATTGAAGATATATAGGTGACTAAGTTAACCAAGGATATCTAAGCCGAAATTCTGAGGAAAGTGAAGAAAAGAAGGCTGAAATGAAAGGAAGGATAAATTCTTTTGATGGTGCTTTCTAAGGTATGTTATCTATAGGTCATCTCACCATTTTCGCTAAAACTTTTTTTCTATAATGATTCGGATACTGAAATTTCTATGAAAGTGAGAAAAGATATCCAAGTATCTGTGGTTAAACATTCCTCTTTTGGGTCGTTGTAGTTTGGGAGTTACACTCCGTGGAAAATAGGGTTTGTGGCTAGTCCCGAAACTAGTCAAAATCAGGTGTTTCGGGTAAAAATGTCATAACTTCTTCATAACATATCCAAATTCAGTGAGACCAATTGTGTTGGTTAGATTACAGTATTTAGTAACTTTTGTAATAGTTTCATATCTATTCATCAAATTTTTTGTGCGGGGAACACTCTACAGGGTCGCTCTCTAGAATAGGCCAGAATTCAACAAGGTATGCCATTTTTGCTATAACTCCTTTTCTGAGAGGTTCCAAGTAGTGCCACTTCGAGGAATTGCATAAAACACACTGAAGAACATTGTGTATTAGTTTCAGATCTTTATTCGGTACAGGTACAAAGTTATGATTATTTCAAGTTAGGGTTGTTGACTAATCCAAAACTACTCATGGTTGAGACAAGCAGTTGATGAGTTGGCACATACATGAGGTGTGTAGTTGATGATGTTGGTACATATTGATGAGTCATTGTTGATGATTATTTGACACATGATTGGTATATACTTGGTACATCGTTGGATGCACTTGTTTGTGGTACAGGTTGATTACAGGTTGTTTGGAACAGGTTGGTGCATGGTTGATGCTCTTGTTTATGGTACATATTGATATCTGTTGAGGATTGTTGCCTCATCTCAGTTGGTGCTGAGAAGGAAAGTTGAGTCTTGCATATAGATCTGGTGCTCTTGTAGAGTTGTACTCTATTCAGTTGTTGCTGATAAACCCCAAGGATTGTAGTCCATAATAAAAAGAAAATTGTACATACATCTTGTGTTCTTTGTGTTCATTGTGGTGATGACTTGTTGATGATATATTGCTGATATATGTTGCTGATATGTGCTTACATCTAACTGTTTATAAATGAAAACAATGGGTAATGAATAAATGTTGAATGATAATTGATGAATTTTTGTGCAAGAGGGAAGTTTTGGGAAAAAGAGCCCCACACTCATTCACCCCCCCTCTAAGTGTGGTAGGTGTGTCCAACAATATATTCTTCCTTCATTCTAATTTGGAGATACCCTGAATGGAGATCCAAATTTTTGAAATAGATTTCTCCATGTAGTTCATCTAAGAATTCATCAATGACGGGAATTGGAAACTTATCTTTAATAGTGATCCTGTTGAGCTCTCTATAATCTGGACACATACACCATGAACCATCTTTCTTGAATACTATTACCACAACTGCAGAGTAAGAACTTTGGCTAGGTCTAATAATGCCAGCCTCTAACATTTCTTCAACCATGCGCTCAATTTCACTCTTCTGGGCATAAGGGTATTTGTATGGCCTGATGTTTGGAGGAACACTCCCATGAATTAGGTGAATATCATGATCATGATTTTGAGTGGGTAGAAGACCTTTGGGAATATCTTCAAATACTGTGGAATGTTTATCAATGATCCCTTGGAGATCTAGAGGAATATATGTCTTAGATATTTGAACATATAGTGAGCATAGTTGTGCAATAACACCTTGATGCCCCTTTTTCAATAATTTTTTCATGCCATTTGAGATTATCACCTTACTAGGTTTCCCTGTGATACCTCTTAAATGAATTTCTTTTCCTTCCAATGAAAATTTCATGAAACGTTCTTGAAAATTAAAATCCATTGTTCCTAATGATAACAACCATTGGATTCCTAGTACAACATCAACACCACCCACGGGTATAGAAATCATTGGACTACTCATTACATATTCCCCCATAGTAAGATTGATCTTATTGAATTTTCCTAAGCAACTGATAGTTCCTCCATCTTCAATCATTACTTGAAACTCTGGCACTAGATATACAAAGAAATTGAGAGCTTTGGATAATTTATAGTGAATGAAATTATGAGTACTACCAGAATCAATTAGGACTATTAACTTTTTCTTTTTGATATATCCTTCGATCTTGAGGGTTTGAGGAGTGCTAATTCCATCCAATGCATTACATGATATCGTGGGAGTCAACTCTTCAGACAGAATTGCTTCTACATTTTCATCTTGAGATGGTTCTTGTTCTTTCTCTTGTTCTTCTTCCTCTTCACAATCTATGTAGAATATTTTCTTCTTACCACACATATGTCCCTTACTGTACTTGTTGTCACAATTAAAGCATAAACATTTTTCTTTTCTTTCCTCCAATTGTTGAGGTGTCAACCTTGTAGGTTGAGGCGTTTTAGAAGAAGGATAATTATTCTCTCTATAGTTATTAGGATTGGTCCTTCTAGTTTCAATAGCCATATTTTTAGTTTCAACATTTCTTGCCACCCTAAATGCATTCTCCAATGATTTGGGTTCCCAAAGGCAAACCTCATGTTGAATGTTATGCTTTAAAGTTCTTATGAATACATCAATCAAGTGCTCATCTGGAATATTTGTTACCTTTATATTCAATCATTAGAAGTTCTAAATGTGCTCCATAACTCAACCCTTTTTCTTGAGTTTTATCAATTGGCTAAAGAAGGTATTGCTTCTTGTATCCTCATAGTGTGCTATCATTTCTTCCGTAAGAATTTTCCAAGTGATGACTGATTTGCGAGAAAAAATCCATCGATACCATACAAATTGATTGGGTTCTAAATATAAATAAACAATTCATACCTTTTGTGTATGTGGCACATTATGTATATCAAAGAATTGTTCCATCTGAAGTATCCATGTGATTGGGTCGTTCCCATCAAACTTCCTCGTATCGATCTTAGGAACATGGTTCGTCTTCAACCCAAAGTTGGAGTTTATCCATTCTTGATTCACCTTCCTTGTGTCCTCATCATGAATTTCATGGGATACATGTTCACTTTTAGGTGTCCTCTCTATTAGGAAATTTTTCAATCCTTCCTCGATCTCCCCTTTTAAACCCTCCATAATCTCTTGTAGTTCATATTTCGTTATTGTCTTCTTTTGTAAATCATTTATGTCCCTACGCATTTATTAAACTTCATCAAGAGTCCATGTAGGATTGTTTGGAGTCTTATTTGGTGTAGAAGTTCCCTTTTTGGGTGGCATTTTGGCCAAGTATCACTTTTGAACCTTGATTTTGAGGAGGTTCTGCTAGACAATCTTTCTTCTGCTTTATCTCCAATGTTTCGACCCTTCTGGGTATGAAACTTTCTTTTTTGTATTTCTCTAATATTTCTTCTCTACAATGCTATAGGTATGATCAAAACTGGATGTGCCAAGTGGAATTTATGGTAACTTCTCCACAACTTGCTGATTTTTGGCCTTTCTAGGAGATCTCACTTGTATAGCATGCCTCACACAAAATAATTCATATACAATTCTGAAACTTGTACCCAAAATAATACAAACTGTCCAATATTCAATGCAACCAATCTCACTCAATTTGGATACTCTAGGAAGAATTTATGATTGTTTTACCTGGAACACCTTCCTGAGACTAGTCAATAGGACTAGTCAGATACCCTATCTTCCATAGGGTGTATATACAAATTTAAGATGACCGAGAAGCTGAACATTTTACCAAAGATAACTTACTAATTTATTTGAATATCCTCTATATTTTAGGGACTGAAACGTTACAGAAAAAAATTATATCGAAAATTATTCAATGACTCAGTTCAAGATGATTCCAGAACCCTATCTTGCACAGGTTGTATCTCCGAAATTATAAGGCCTCAGGAGCTTAAATTTTAACCCAACTTACCTTTATCCGTCTACTAAATATCCTCCAAGTCGTTCCTTTTGAAATGTTGTAGAAAAAATGTTATAGGTAAAATTACAAGGTGTCTCAGATGTAGCAGTGAAACCCCAAGACCTTGAGCTCTGATACCATATGTTAAGAACCAAATATAAATATAGCATAGAAAAACCTCAGAATAAGTACTCAATGCCTTGAAAAAGAGAGAAATTCAGATAATAAGAGTCTTCGAGGGGGAAACCTCCTTATTCCCACATAAATGTACAATTAAAAGATGATTCCAAATGAAAATGTCTCCTTGGTATATATAGGAGACTAGGAGGTATAATTACAACTAATGGACTAAAGCCGACATAAATAAAATAACATTACTAATGTAATATGCCCCAATTAAGAGGTAAAGAGCCATTATTTAGGGATTAACATATGGAAGCTTAATGGACTGAAAGAGTACTTTGGGTTATTGTTTTAGCTTAGGGTCTGCCATGATATCTTGGTCCAACAAGAAACAAATTTCAATTGCACAAAGTACAACAAAAGTAGAGTATATAGCAGCCAATGTTGCAGGTAGAGAAGCAATATCATTGAAAAATTTGTTGTCTGGATTGTCTCAAGAGAGGATAGAAACAATAGTTATCCATTGTGATAACCAAATTTGTTTGAAGCTCACATAGAACCCATTCTTCCATGAAATGTCTAAGAATATTAAGATGAAATACCAATATATCAAAGACATGGTACAAAAGGGTGCCATCAAGTTATAGTACATTCATATTGATGAGTAGACAATAGACATTCTGACTAAGCCTCTGTCCTCTGGAAAATTTGTGCACTTCTGGGACAAGCTTGGTGTAGCTTAGAATGTCTCCCTCGCTGAGAGTGAGTGTTTAAAGTTTGTAGTAGAGTGATTCATTCTCCAAACCTGCATTGTGTAGGATGACTTGAGTCTTAGAGAAGAGCCTTATTTCAGACAAGGAAAAAATTAGTGTGAGCTTTGTATAAGAAAAATACAAGAGAAGAGTATACTACTAATTAGTCTTATTTGTGATGAGACTGATTGACCTCATGTGGTTGTATTACTGAGAGGGGGGGTGAATTAGTAATAGATAAATTTAATCCTTTTTAATCATATAATCCAAGTGTTATATCAATGTAGCATTATCATCCAATAACTGTAGAGTAAATAAGCAATGAACAAATGAAAAATCCTACACATACACAGTACACCAGTGTTTTACATGGAAACCCAAAGTGGGAGAAAACAAAAAAATGTTTTTTCTTATACGTCTTGAAAAATTACATTCATTGGAAGAAACAACTTCCTTTGTTTTCCAGCTTCAACTGGAAGGAGGCTCCAACCCCCTAGTTTCTCAGGCTACAACCTGAGGGAATATCAAACTCCTCAATTTTCTTGCTACAACCAGAAGGAGACTACAACCCCCTATGTTCTCTGACTACAATCGAAATGTGGCTAAAATCATTTGTCCTTTCCCCATCCAAATGCCCTGATGTATAAGTAGAATTATGGAACCACTGCCACAGTATCATTGTGAGATATATTGTTGTAAACCTGTACCAACCAACCTGTAATCAACTTGTACCATAAACAAGTGCATCAACCATGCACCAACCTATACAAAATATGTACCATGAACAAGTGCGTCAACCATGCACGAAACCTGTACAAAACCTGTACCATGAACAAGTGCATCAACCATGCACCAAACCTGTACAAATAACATGTCACAACAACATGTCCAAACAACCTATCACAACAACATGTCTCCTCAATCTTATCAATCGAATCAGATCTACTCAGCAAGATCAATCACCAAGACAACTCTCAAATATGTGCATCAACCAACCATAACACAACAACTCATAATCATCACCAAGATCAATATGTGCTTCTAATAATATACCAATACAAGTATGTTACATCATCCATAAACCATGTGTCAACATTACTACTAACAAGTGCCTCCAACCATGTACCAAGTGTGTACCAATCATGTATCAACTACTCATCAATCTGTATCAACATAATCAACTATACACCTCTTGTATGTGCCAACTCATCAACTACTTATCTCAACCATGTATCCAACATGTACCTTAACCAAAATCCCTCATCAATTTCATCATACAAATATGATTTGCAACTCTGTAATATACCTGGTGTATATGATCACATACTTGCAAACCTTCCTTAACTTTCACAACAAGAGACTAGCATTTTCATCAAACTTTTCCTTAGTCTCACGTGACTAGTTTGGGATTAGTCAACAACCCTAACTTGAAATAATCAAAACTATGTACCTGTAATGAATAAAGATCTAAAAGTAGTACACAATGTTCTTTAGTTTGTTTTATGAAATATCTCCAGGTGTCACTACTTGGAACATATCATAAAAATAATTATAGCAAAAATGTCATACCTTGTTGAATTATGACTTATTCTAGAGAGCATCCTTGTAGAGCATTCCCTGCATGGATTTTTTGTTGAATGGATCTGAAAATGTTACAAAAATTACTACAAACTATACTATAACCAACACATTTGGTCTTACTTAATTTGGATCTATTATGAAGAAGTTATGACATTTTTACCCGAAACACCTATTTTAGACTAGTTTCAGGACTAGCCACAAAACCTGTTTTCCACGGAGTGTAACTCAAAAAATAAAATGACCCACAATATGAATTTTTTACCACATATACTTGGATATGTTTTCTCAATGGCCTATCAATTTCATGTTCTGAAGCATTCTAGAAAAAAATTTATTGCAAAAATTGTGGGATGACCTATAAATAACATATCTTAGAAAGCATCATCAAAAGAATTTATCCTCCCTTGAATTCCAACCTTCTTTTATTCATCTTCCCTTTAAAATTCAGCTTATATGTCCTTTAGTTACCTCAGTCACCTAAATATATTCAATATTCTCAAGTGTTATATGAAATGACAGAGTGTTGCCTCTTATTTATACTCCAAATATCTTCCTTAGAAGCATCTTCTAGGTCACTTAACCCATTTCTACGGCACTTAACCCATTTCTAGATTACTTAACCTATTTCTAGGTCACTTAACCCATTTATAGGTTACTTAACCCATTTTTCCTCATTTTTAGAGTTAACCACTTTCCATAATTAGAAAATTCGCTATTACTTTATCATTTAAATATTCCTCCTTGACTTTATCACCTCACTTTATCATTTAAATAATCTTCTTTTATTTTGTCACTTCACTTTATTATTTAAATAATCCTTCTTGACTTTGTCACTTTACTTTATCATTTAAATAATAATTTCTTCTTTGCAATCTCTTTGACTTTTTGACCTTTTAGGGCTTCAAGCCAACATATGAGGGTCCTCCAACATCGTAAGGCCATAAATCTCAAACCATGAGGAGTTATGTGACATTCCACATACCACTAGAAATGGAATGACATGTACTATCCATATAGAATAGTATTGCTTTCAAATATATCAAAACTCATACTATTATCCATCAAACAAACTTGGGTCCATTACCCAAACCTAGGTTCTCCAACTTCTCATGGCCATAACTCTCTAACCGTGAGGAGTTATGTGACGTTCCACATACCATAAGAAATGGAATGATATGTATTGTCCATATATAATAGTATTACCTTCAAATATATTAAAACTCATACTATTATGCATGAAACAACCTTGGATCCCTTACCCAAACCTTTGTGCTACCAGAATTCTCTATCAGACTTTCTCCAAGGGTTGACATAAATCACTAAGGGTTGAAATCAATCTACAATATCACTCTCCAATAGTTGACATCAATGAAAACCAACACTCCATACCAACTATCCATCAACTTAAGCCAACTGTCTGACAATCTCCCCCTTTGGCATTGATTACAACACCAACATTGATGGAAAAACTTAGTCATGATAACATTCATGCTCATACTCTTTATCAATGTTTCTATCTCTCCCTTTTGACATCAATGGAAAAGGGTATCTCCCTTTGGGTTTTCTCACCATGACTGGACTCTCCTTGGGGCTGCTCCCCCTGTCTACATGCCTTTGATTTTTATTTGTGTTTATAATCCTCTGATTACTCTCTTTCGCTTCATATGAAAAATATCCCCACCTTTGACAAAGGGTATAAATCTGAATTCATATCGCTCATTACTTCCTTGTGACAATCGCTCCCCTTGGAAACATGCCTCTATGCTCTCTCTCCAAGCATTTACCTTTGCATCTGGTAAATCTATCCCCCTTTGTCCTATTTATGGTGCTTCCTCGTGTACATCTAGGACATATAATATAAGCATTCAAAAGCATTCATTTTGGATTATAAATTACTCCTAGTCTCTGGAGAAGATACTCAAGGCTTCTCGTGGAAGAGGTTTTGTAAAGATGTATGTCACTTGTTCTTTTGTTCCCACATATTCAATGCTGATGTTCTTTTCTACAACCTGTTCCTATAGAAAGTGATACTTTATTGGAATGTGATTCGTCTTGTAGTGCATCACCGGGTTTTTGAAGATACTAATGGCACTTGTATTATCACAATAGATTGAAATGGGATCATCATACTCAACCTGTATATCTGTCAAAGTTTGTTTCATCCATAGAACCTGTGTACAACATGATGTTGCTGAAATATATTATGCCTCAGCTATAGATAAGGATATTGATGATTGTTTCTTTCTTAGCCAAGATACTAAACACTCACAAAAGTAGAACGTTGCTCCATTAGTGCTTCATCGGTAATCAATGCAACTTGTCCAATCTACATCTGTGTAGGAAATAAGTCATATATCCTTTCCTTTTGGATACCATAATCCAAACTCTTATGTTCCTTTGAGATATCTGAAAATCCTCTTCACTTCTAAGACATGTGATTCCTTTGGTGCTTCTTGAAATCATGCCACCTATCCAACTGCCTACATCACATCTAGTATGAATGTTGTCACATATAGTAGGTTACCAATCATTGACCTGTATTTCCTCTGGTTTGTAGACTTTGAATCATCATCTTTTCTCAACTTGCAACTAGTTTTCATAGGAGTGGTATTTGGTTTGGAATCTTCCATTCCGAACCTCTTTAGCATTTCTCTGATATGATTAGTTTGAGAAATAAAAATTCTTTGGTCTCTCTGATGTATCTGAAGACCCAAAAAGAAGGATAGTTCTCCAAGTAATGACATTTCAAATTCATTCTTCATATCCTTTGCAAATTTCTGGCTTAACCTATCATTAGTACTTCCAAAACAATATCATCAACATAAATTTCAATTAATAAAATATTACCTTGAGTTACCTTGATGTAGAGGTTGCTGTTTGCGCCTCCTTTCCATATTTCATAGGGAGTTTTGTCATTATGAGCATTACTTTGTTTTGAATGTGGAATGATGTATGCATTGCATGTGTCCAAAAAATATATGTCAATTTGGAATCCATTAGCATTGTTCGAGCCATTTCATGTGTAATTATCATCCATTATGACAATGTTCTTTTGTCTCTGAACCACTCTCTAAACCAATATATGAATCCATGCTCTCATCCAATATCATATATCTATCCAAACCTGCTAAGTGTTCTTATGAATTCATGTCTATCCATATTTTCCAAGACTCTACTTGCACAATTGTCCATAATGCTAACCCATTTATCACTATACTATCATGAAGTCTTGATTAATCTATCAAACTATACTTCTGCTAACTGATTGCTTTGAATCTGTCTTCTCAAACTCTGCAAGCTGCTCAAAGGATGGTTCTTTGGTCTATCACAACTATCGCATAGACTCCCCCTGTCTAATATTCATATTACTTGCGAGTCTCTAAGTTGGATGGCTCAGAACAATTCATTCTCTGATGCGTATTCATCATCATCTTCATTGGTATATTCATTATCTCTCTGAGATATGACGTCTTTCTTTCTGTCTATGGATTCATCTTTCACTACAATGCCTAAAAGTACAATCTCTTTAATGTGTTCCTTATTTACCTATCCTTCCTTTCTTTCAGTTATTTTCCAAACCTTTCTGTATCCGACATCTTTCTTTTTCTCTATAGAATTTTCTTCATATTGTTTTATTTCCAATCTTGCGATCTCTAGTACATGGTCTTTGTTCATCTATTCTTCCTGTTTTCTTATCCATACTTTCTTATATCTGATATCAGTATTCTATTTCATGGAAGTATCAATCAAGCTTCTACAATCACTAGATATGTGTCCATAGTTATGACATTTGTAACACTCAATGTTATGTGCAACCACATAGACACTTTTTGATTGAACATTTCTTTTATAATCCCTACAATATGCAACCTTATGTCCGAAGTTAGTACAATAAAAACAATGACCATAAAATAAATTTTCATACTTGGGAGTGAATGATCTTCTTTGTGGCATAGTCCTTTTGAATTTTTTCCTTGAATGATCATGATCATGATTGAAGCTTCTTTGTGGATTGAGAATGGATGGTCTTATTGAAGATGTATCTTTAATATTTTTATTAGATTCTGGTTGACCATGATTCCTTCCTTTGATTACTTCTTCATAACTCTTTCTATTTTCTTCATTATTCTTTTCTAGCAACCTAAAGTGCTTCTCTTCATTCTCTATAACTGATGTGGATGTTTCTATCTCTTCAACGTTCTTTTGAGCTTGACGATTTTACTTCTCAATGTGACAACTTCTTCTTCAATATTCTCAACCTCTTCTTCTTTCTTCATTATCTGATACTTCATAACTTCTTCTGTTCTTTTTTATTCTTCAAGATGGATTTTTAATGTGATTATTTCTTCTTCAAGTGCTTTCTCTTCTTGACCAAACTCTACCTCAAGATGGTTTAGATTGTTAGTTCTTTCCTTAATATGATATGTCAATGTATTCTCTCACATTTTTGCTTCTTCCTTCTATGATGTTATGTTGGTTTCCAAACACTGCTTTTGATATTCAAGATTTTCTTCGATCTTTCTGGCTTCTTCTACATGAGTTCTTAAGTTATCAATGGCCTGTTGGGCTTCTCCAAAAATGTCAACACTTTCCATTTGTTACATCAATTCTTTCTTGAGTGAATTGTTTTCTTCTCTTAGTTCATTTATATCACTAATCAATTCTTCTTCATAATTGTCTTCCTTTTCAATTAGTTTTTCTATCACATTTCCTTCATGGCATTCTATTTCAAGATGTCCACATTTTTCACAATTAACACAAAAAAACATACCCTTGGTGATTATGTACTCTTCATCTTCTGAATCTTCTTAACATGGTGAACATAATTCTTCTTGATTTGTATTTGCATCTTCTTTTACATTCTCTGAATCTATGATGGGTGAAGAATATATTTCATGTCACTTATGCCAAAGTTCTTGTGTTGATGAACATTTACCATTTTTTTCTCTTACCGGATTAGGTAATCCTTCCCAGATGAAATCCATTTCTATTTTGTTATTCTTCCTCAATTCCTTCTTGGTTGTAGTCTTTTCCCTTTCTGAACTATCATATCCTCTAACAACTCATAGCCAAATATAATGTCCTTGTTCCTATAAAAATACTTCCGTCCTTATGCTCCACATCTCATACTTAAAACCATTCTGACCATTAATCATTGGTACTCCATTCTCAGAATAATCCATGATCTCCTTCCAATGGTTAAACTATTTCCTGAAGGAACCGACTTTGATACCAATTGTTGTATTACTGAGAGGGGGGGTGAATAGTAATAGAGTAATTTAAGCCTTTTTAACCATATAATCCAAGTGTTATATCAATGTAGAATTATCATTCAATAACTGCAGAGTAAATAAGAAATGAACAAATGAAAAATCATACACATACACAGTACACCAGTTCTTCATGTGGAAACCCAAAGTGGGACAAAACCACATAATGTTTTTTCTTATATGTATTGAAAAATTACATTCATTGGAAGCACCAACTTACCTTGTTTTCCAGCTGCAAGTGGAAGGAGGCTCCAACCCCCTAGTTTCTCAAGATACAACCTAAGGGAAGCTCCAACTCCCCAATTCTCAGGTTACAACCAGAAGGAGGCTACAACCCCCTATGTTCTCCAGCTACAACCATAAGGTGGCTAAAACCACTTGTCCTTGCCCCATCCAACCGCCTTGACATATAAGTATAATGATGGAACCACTGTTACACTATCACTGTGAGCTATATTGTTGTAAAATCGTACCAATCAACCTGTAATCAAACTGTACCATAAACAAGTGCATAAACCATGCACCAAACTATACAAAACCTGTACCATTAACAAGTGCATCAACCATGCACCAAACCTGTACAAAACCTGTACCATGAACAAGTGCATCAACCATGCACCAAACCTGTACAAATAACCTATCACAACAACTTGTCCAAACAACCTATCACAACAACCTATATCCTATATATTATCAACCAAATCAGATCTACTCACCAAGATCAATCACCAAGACAACTATAAAATATGTGCATCAACCAACCATAACACAACAACTCATAATAATCACCAAGATCAATATGTGCTTTTAATAATATACCAATACAAGTATGTTACATCATCCATAAACCATGTGTCAACAATACTACTAACAAGTGCCTCCAACCATTTACCAAGTATGTACTAATCATGTTTCAACTACTCATCAACTATGACTCATCAAGATGTACCAACATCATCAAATATACACCTCATGTATGTGCCAACTCATCAACTACTTGTCTCAACCATGTACCCAACATGTACCTTAACTAAAATCTCTCATCAATTTCATCATCCAAATATGATTTGTAACTCTATAATAGACCTGGTGTATATGACCACATATGTACAAACCTTCATTAACTTTGACAACAAGAGACTAGCATTTTCATCAAACTTTTCTTTAGTTTCACATGACTAGTTTGGGATTAGTCAACAACCCTAACTTGAAATAATCATAACTATGTAACTGTAATGGATAAAGATATGAAAGTAGTACACAATATTATTTAGTTTTCTTTATGCAATTCCTCCAGGTCTCACTACTTGGAACCTCCAAGAAAAGGATTTATAGAACAAATGGCATACCTTGATGAATTGTGGCATATTCTAGAGAGTGACCTTGTAGAGTGTGCCCCGCAAGGAATATTTTTTGAATGGATCTTAAAATGTTACAAAACATACTAAAAAATGTACTCTAACCAACACATTTGGTATTACTAAATTTGGATCTGTTATGAATAAATTATGACATTTGTACCTGAAACACTTGTTTTAGACTAGTTTCAGGACTAGCCACAAACCCTATTTTCCACGAAGTGTAACTCCAAAAATAAAATGACTCACAAGATGAATAGTTTACCAAAGATACTTGGATATGTTTCCTCAATGGCCTATCAATTTCATGGTTTGAATCATTCTAGAAAAAACGTTATTGTGAAAATGGTGAGATGACCTGTAAATAACATACCTTAGAAAGCATCATCAAAAGAATTTATCCTCCCTTGAATTTCGGCCTTCTTTTCTTCACCTTCCCTTTGAAATTAGGCTTAGATATCCTTTTCTTACCTCAGTCACCTAAATATATTCAATATTCTCAAGTGGGATATGAAATTAGAGAGCCATGCCTCTTATTTATACTCTCCAAATATCTTCCTTAGAAGCATCGTCTAGGTCACTTAACACATTTCTATGTCACTTAAACCATTTATAGGTCACTTAACCTATTTATAGGTCACTTAACCCATTTATAGGCCACTTAACCTATTTCTAGGTCACTTAACCCATTTATAGGTCACTTAACCTATTTTCCTCAGTTTTAGTGTTAACCACTTTCCATAATTAGAAAGTTCTCCATTACTTTATCATTTAAATATTCCTCCTTGACTTTGTCACCTCACTTTATCATTTAAATAATCTTCTTTGATTTTGTCACTTCACTTTATTATTTAAATAATCTGTCTTGACTCTGTCATTTTACTTTATCATTTAAATAATAATTTATTCTTTGCAATCTCTTTGACTTCTTTGACCTTTTGGGGCTTCACGTCAACATATGAGGGTCCTCCAACTTCGTAAGGCCATAACTCTCAAACAGTGAGGAGTTATGTGACGTTCCACATACCACCAGAAATGGCATGAAATGTACTATCCATATAGAATAGTATTTACTTCAAATATATCAAAAATCATACCATTATCCATCAAACAAACTTGGGTCCATTACCCAAACTTGGGTTTTCCAACTTCTCATGGCCATAACTCCCTAACCATGAGGAGTTATGTGACGTTCCACATACCATAAAAAATGGAATGAAATGTATTATCCATCTATAATATTATTACCTTCAAATATATTAAAACGCATGTCATTATTCATGAAACTACCTTGGGTCCATTACCCAAACCTTTGTGCTACCGGAATTCTCTATTGGACTTTCTCCAAGGTTTGACATCAATCTACAATATCAATCTCCAATAGTTGACATCAATGACAACCAAAAATCCATAACAAATATCCATCAACCTAATACAACTATCTGACAATGTGTTGAGGTATTTCCTTGTGTAGGAAAAAGTGGTGTGTGAAGTTTTCCTAGGCCAAGCAATTCACCATGAGTGGAGAAGCAGATGGTCACATCCTGAGGTAAATAATCTTTATTATACGTGAGATGAAAATGATGTGTATTTGATGAGATAGTATGGTGGAACATGATACTATGGCTTCCATGAAAGTATTTTGTTTCTTGGAAGAAAGAAGAAGAGTCAATCTTGTAGAAAGGTCGAGTTGAAAAGATGAGATGCAAGTAGAGTTGAAAAATTTGAGTCATGCAAAGACCATTTGTCAAAGATTTGAGTTTTCAAGTTTGAGTTGTCAAATTCGAGTTGTCAAGTAGTATGCATGTAAATTTGAGTTGGTAAGTTGAGTTAACAAAGTCTGCATGTAAACTTGAGTTGGTAAGTTGAGTTAACAAAGTCGAGTTGACAAGTTTAAAAAGTTGGCATGAAAAGTCGAGTTGGTAAGTTAAGTTACAAAGAAATGTTTTCAAGTATGCATGTAAAGTTGAGTTGGTAAGTTGAATTACTAAGACGAGTTGTATTAGTTAATTCAAGTGATCAAGACGAGTTCCATAGAGATTTATTGATAAATAATTATTATTAATAAGACTTCTCAATGCTTGACAAAGTGACATTTAATACTCATTAAAGACACAACAAAGAAAGAAGCTCTATTGCTCACGAGATCTCTGCAGCAAGGACAATTTTCTTTCTAGTTTCAGGTTGTGAACTTCTACCAGAATTTGAGCTATCTTTAAAGATAGATATAGACAACAAAATCTCATGGTTGTAATACTATGTGGTTGTGCTAAATTTGTATTTTCTCCTAGCTCATTCATTTTATAATAAGAAAGATCATTTGTTGGTTTTTTCCCGCAAGCTTGAGAGGGTTTTTCCAGGGTAAAATCCTTGTGTTATCATGCATGCTTCTATTTTATTTATGTTCATGTATCTCTGCGTATTCACTGTGAATAAATTATAAATCAGGAAGAAGCATTTTTAAGAATGATTACATATCTGAACTATTTTTAAATTTCAAAAAGGAGGAGCGAAGTTCAGAATCGGGAGAATAAGTTCAACAACGACATTAGGAACAAGAGTAGTAGTGAGAGGGAGCAGAGATAGAAGAAAAAGAGAAGTGATAGAAGAGGAAGCATAGAGGAAACCTGAGTAGTAGTTGTAGCTGTAGTATTTTTTGTGCAACAAATCCATGAATGTAAGTAGAGGAATGTATAGTGAACATATATTATAACACAAAGCACAACCAAAATTTCATAAATATAATAAATAATCAAATCTTTGTGGATGTAGCCTAGGAGGGGGTGAACTATAGTAATTGTGTGTCGCATTATGTTTTCGAATGGTTATTGATGTTTGTAATATGCCAATTCATGTCTATATGATGTTAATTCCCTCTTTACTATGGATGAATGCTTATATTTAGTGATAATGTTGAAAGATTCATGTACAGTAATGCTAATTGCATATTTAACTACTAAATGGTAACAATATAGATTGATATGCATAAATAATTGAGTAACTAGGTCAGGATAACTAGGATCGAGTGCGCAAAAGGATAAAATAGGTATGACAGAGCGCACCTCCCATATTTCCATCACCATTGCAGAATCTTGGTTTGTGCAGTCCCAATAAAGATACCTCAGGTGAGACTTTTCCTACTCATAGGTGATCCCCAAAGGGTCGGTATCTGTAGGGTTTTTTTGGACTAAATACCTTGAACATAAGGTCCTGAACCTTCCTACATGCCTACGCCAATAGTTAATGTTGTTAGAAAGGTAATTCATAAGAGAACATGGAATTGATATGTTATCTGTCACTGCTAATATTTTCTTGTTCCCAAATGTATGTTGTTACCATAATTCTATTTATTATCAATATGATGAAAATGGTTATTGTGTGTTTATAGTTTCTACAGCTAAGATTTATTATCTTCAAGCATTAGATATTTTCCTAGCCATATTGCAGTACAAATCTAGAGGGAAGTGGGATAGGCCAAGAAACTGTTTAGCAATGAAGTGGATCTGGTTCCTTCTTTCATACAAGGATTCGAGAAAAATAACAATTAGAAAGTGGGATCATCATAGAATTAATTGATTGAAGGGTGATATCCTCGACAATAAATTTTATTGTAAACCAAGTATGATAGGTAAAATCCCTTTCTTAAATAATTAATTGGGTTGACTCATGAAATCTTAGCCTTAGATAGTAAATTCCCTCTTTTTTTCTTGTTGTCTATCATGAGGGTGGAAACCACTTGAAATGGTTCTTATGGTTGGATGGTAAAATTATCCCATAGAGATATTTCCCCAAGTGAAAATAATGGCACTTAAACTATTGATTTTTATCATTTATATGATAGATACTAATGCCTTTCATGACTATTGTATCAATGCCTATGCAATCACTATGGAAGTTGAAAGTATGGGAGTGGACATTAGGGCTCAAGAGTGCATGATGATCTACATGGTAGTGATTCATATGTATAATTAGAAGTTTGTAATAGTTATATTGTTTAATGTAAATGGTTTAACTCTATCTATATCCTACATATTAATTTACATCCATGTCAGTTTAATGTTAACATCCTTGTGGGTATGCTAGAAGGGACCATAATGATGAAGAGAATGTAACTATATCTATATGAATTATTGTATATGAATGTTTCTTTAATTTCCCATGTACTAGTTGTTATTATTCAACATATATGAAGCAATATGTTATATGCACAAACATAGTTGAATGTTCTTATGGGTTGTAGAATAATTGTTTATGGGCATTGTCTTTCTACTGCAAAATGATTGTTGTCCATAAATTATATGTAAGAATGTTGGTTACATCTTAAATATGTAATTGTGTGCATTACATTGTGGTATCACAACAAGTTGGTGAAAATTGGTAGTTTCAAAAAGTACCCCATATCCTCCACAGAGGAGAAATGATATTAGGTACATTACAATCCATTATCAGAGATATTGGTTACAACAGGTTTGTATGAGACAAAATTCAAATTTCATATAAGAAATTATAGTTTATTTTTCAAGTGTTTTACAAAATACCTTATAGGGAATAACTGGGAAAGTATGACATAAGATGGAAATTTTTGGAGTGATGGATCAATTCAAAAATTGGAATACGGTTAGAGAATATAGAGGAAAAATTTAGGAAATTACGAGATTGTATAGTTTTTATTTGTGGAATTCTTAGTACAAATGTATTTTGCAGGATATGTTCTTGACAAAATGTCCATGAGGAAGAAGAATTGTATAGATTTTTAATTTAAAATTCCTTCTTTTATAATGCTAACTAATGGAACTCTTGAAGTGTATAGTTTAGTTCAATGGTGGATTGACTTAATTGTGACTAAAAAGTTTATCACTATGGTGGAATAGGGAATAATTTTCAAAATGAGTGAAAATTATCAAATATTCATGATGACATAAGTTAATTCATTGAAAATGCTATGAAATCTCCATCTGGGGAGTAAATTAATGCACAGAGGGTCAAATTAGAGAAGCTATGTTTAAAATTTCATGACTATAAAGGGTTAGTTGGAATGTTTGTGTGGTGGATTGACTTAATTATGATTACAATGTTTAGCACTATGGAGGAACAAGAAATAATTTTCAAAATGAGCAAAAATTCCCAAATTTTCATGATGACATAAGTTTGAATTCATCGAAAATGTTGTGAAATTTACATGTGGAGAGTAAATTAATGTACAGAGGGTCAAATTAGAGAAGATAAATGTTTAAAATTTCATGACTATAATGGGTTAGTTGGTGTGTGTGTGTGTGTGTGTGTGTGTGTGTGTGTGTGTTTGTGTGTGTTTGTGTGTGTGTGTGTGTGTTCATGTGCGTGCTTGTGTGTATGATTCTGGATAGATTGGAGAAACTGAACATAGATGGTGATTTCAAAGAAACATAAATTTCATCTGAGAGATTAGTATTGAGCATGGTTAGAGTTGTTGGAAAGTTAATTCACAAGAGAACATGATAGAAGGTTTAAATTTTGAAAATAAGAATTAACTAGGTTTCCAAAAGGTTGCAAGAACAAGGCCTTTGAATTAGAGTGAGCAACACAATTATTAAACATGGAAGATTTCCAGAGTAGTTTCAATTTTGAAAAATGAGTTCAAGATGATAAAGGTGCACAACAAATGTGAATATTGAGAAAGGAAGATCATATATACCTTATGATGGTGTCTGTGAATTGGTTGAAGGAAAATTTTGGAGGTGCAATATCATGACACTAAAAATGGTTTTTAAAAAGAAGGTTGAAGGTTAGACCAAGGAGAAATAATAAGTAGGGATAATATAGGTAATGTTATTACTACAATGTTAATATCAAGATATATGAATGCCCCAAAATAAAATTGCTAAGCACTTTTTCATATTGATTGTAGGATAAATCAGGAAGAGTGAAGGGACCGTAAAGATGGTTTCCTAAATAAGGATGCATACAAGTACTTATTGTAATTAGTAAGTGAAATTTCAATTGAAAACGATATTTATTTAAGGATATAGCTATGGTAGTTCAATATTATATGAATCATTGAAAGAATAGTGACAAGAATAAGGAGTCATAGAAAATATTGGATGTTGGATTTGGATTCTATAAGAGAATAATTAGTAAGAACATGGAACATATCATGCACATAAGAGCTATAAAGGTAATTAACATTGTATATATTTAGTGTGTGTATCTAAGTAACGATGTCAAGAACAGAAGTAGAGTACAAGATACAATTAAAGAAAGATATTAACATCCATAAGAAGGTAATACAAGTTTCCCAATCCTGAATATAAAGAAATAAAACAAGTTATAATGGCCACAATGCATGAATGTGAAGAAGGAAGTGATTGTAGTTTGGTATGGAAAGTGAAATATGCCAAGGTAAAAGAGAATAAGGAATTCCTAAGGTGATGGGTAAATCATCTTTGTATGTAAGTTTGTGTATGGCTAGAAGTGTTGTAGGATATGAATGAACAACTTAGGTGTAAAGAATAAGTGAAAATGAATTTTGATTCATATTAACCTTGTTAATGGAGGAGTAAAGCACTCCAATGTGTATGGATTGGTTTAATATAATCAAACATCATATAAATTATCCATTGAAGTTGTTATAACCCTATATTTCATAGTATCAATCAATGATTGAAATTTCTTCCTCTACTCATATTTCATTGTAAATAATATTTTATTTTGCAAATGATTTACAAAAAAGAAAAGAAAAAAGAAAAGAAAAAGAAAAGAAAAGAAAAAGAAAAGGATAAAAATAGAAAAAATGAAAAGAGGGTATAAAAAATAATAAAAGACAAAATAAAAAGAGAGAAAAATATAAAACCCCATCAAAAATATATTTAGATTGAATCATATTGTATAATCATGATCAAACTTGTGGAATTTATGTTGATAGGTTAGGGAATAAGTTTGGTCAAACTGTTTAATCTTTGCCAAATTAGCTAGGTTAGAGTAATAATTAATCCAATAGTTTAAGCTGCATTAATATGTTAGATGAGTAGGTTAGGAGATAGGTTAGTGATTTTGTTTTCAATAAAAGTAGAAAAGTGATGTCAAATACCCCTTGATTGATTAAACTTGATTATTGTAGCCTTAGGAAAATAAGACCATGGTGTAAAATGGAAACAATTAAGATTAGCGCTACCCAACACATATTTTGTATCCTAATTTTACTAGTGGAAAAGAAAATTTGGCATGTAGTGGGTAATTCCCGCACATATTGTCAGTGGAGGCATCCATCATCACCCATATCGACGGTCCTCAACGCATTTCGGCCCCCCCTGAACTTTCTTCCTTTAACGGTGGGGGGGTTCTGAAAAGTATTTTTTCCCCATGTCGGTCCCACCTAACGTGGCTCTCTCATATCATTTCAGAACCCCCCCCCCCTCTAAAATCCACTTACCACCTACCCCCCTTCTGAAATATCCTTAAACCACTACCCAATACCACTCACTTCACTCCACCACCATGCCCCACTTCCACCTGCCATATGTCCTATCCTACATACCTGTTACCCAATCAAATCACTCCCCGTGACCATTAACTACCTCGTCGCCACCTCATGCCATAACAGACACCTCCAACACATTGTATAACCCCGATTCATTACCCTGTAACTCCATTTGTTCATGCAGAAATTGTGGACACAACACCAAAACAAGTTGTCAAGCCACTTGTCGCAACCTCCACCATCAACATGCATATTTGTTCTCAGGTAATCACAGTCCACCATTGATTTACCTTAATCTATGTTAATCATGGCCCCAAAGGTTAAATCTGTTGATACATATGAGAACTTGTTCCTTCCCCCTCCTGTCGACCTTGACCATATACCTCTGGCAGATAAGGATTATAAAATCACATAACCAAGGTGCCAATTCAATTTCTTCGAGTTGGACTCTTGGCTAAAAGACATATTTCCGGATCAGAGCGATGAAATTGGACTCTAGGAGTCCAATTTACCTCTATATATGTTCCCTCATACCTACCATTTCCCCAAGTTCTCCCTCAAAGGCCAAGCTCGTTATTCGCCTAGCCAAAGGACCATTGTTTCCTTCTCTGGCGAAATCTTGTTCGCAATTACCTCTGAATCCATTGACCACGTGCTGCAAATCCCTAGAAATGATGCAACCATCCCATTTTCCATTGAATCCCTAAAAAACTTGTACTAGAATCTCACCTTTCCCCAAAGAGCCCAGATTTTCGAGATTTTTCTGCCAGAAGACTCCCAATTGCCTAAGAAAAATCCCCCTTATTCATCTTCCATTTTCACTATCAAGGACAACGAGATCATTTCCATACTTTGCTACCTGTTAGGTTATTTTTCAGATGAATGGGTGGATGAGCCTATTCTAGGTTTTCTATCTATCTTTTCTATAGAAGAAAGAGACACAATTAAATTTAATTTCAGTCACTTTTTGGCTGATAACATTCATGATCATCTTTTTAGGTTTCCAACTGAGGGAATGTTCAAATATTCCTTAGTCCTAGTTTATATGTTCTTGTTATTTCAGTAAGACAGGTTTCAATGTGAATTTCATAAATTAAACCAGGAAGGAAAACCATAGTCAGTGACCTCATGGACCTCATTGGTGAGGGAAAATTTAGCAGAGTGCAGTTTCTAGGACTTCATAGACCAGTTATATCACCCAATGGTTTGCATGATGAATAGCAACATAGAGCCAATGATCAATGAATAAATCCAAAGAATCCTTCACCCTTATGATCTAGCTAAGATAGGGGATTAGTATTTATACCAAAACCACACAGAAATAAGAGTGTATGGGTGTGATATGCCACACAGATTTCCAAAATACCTCCCTGTGAGGATTTTTTCACTAGAATACATAAGGTATATGATGAAATTCATTGATATCCACTTTGTTGCAAAAAAGAAGAAGCAACAACTCATAATCAAGACTCATATTGTAACTTTCATTTGCAACAACAGATCAATAGGAGAAGAAGAAGATAACCTCTTGAAACAGATGAGGTTTACTTAGAGTTCCACTTAGGATTATGACCCATTTGGTGTCATCTCTGATCTCAAATTCAAACAAAAGAACACTCCTTATTCTCACACACAAAATCTATAAATGGAGAAGTATATGAACCAGATAGAATGGAAAGAAAACACATTGATAGAAACAAAGGAATAACCTGCCCCTGTCACTACTTCACATACCAACACACCTCAAAAGAAAGAAGAGAAGAGATCAAGAAAATAGGTTTCTCTTTCAGTCACAAGGGTATCAACTAAGGATTTCCAAGTTTACAGAAAGAGGGAAAAGACGGGTCATGCACCAGACTTGCTCAAGGAAGGAAAATTGCAGTCCACCATAGTCATGGAGGGACCCCTCCCTTCAGCCTACTCAGATATTCAATTCATAGTTTCTACATCATCACCAACATCTCAAAGACAGACATACACTACTATGATAGCTGAATCATCTCATGAGAAAACATAGTCAATGTTTTTTTACAAATACAAACAGATCAAGCAAAGAAATGAGCTCGTCAACAACAACAACTATGCTCAGTTATGGAAGTAGACCTCCACTTCTCAACACAAGATGGTGTCTACATTCGATACAAATAAAGGAAGAATGAAAATTTCATTCTTGCAAGCACAAGTTCCTCATCCTAAAATAGCTACAGACTATAAGAATATTACCTTTGAGTTTGATGTAAAGGACATCCATCCAATGGAACAGATGGATATTCATAGGTAGATAGGAGAGATGATATTCTCTACCTTGACAAACACCTCAATGACTGATTCAAATTTACAGGTGTCCCTGAACAAAATTCAGTCCCAATTGAAGCTAGAGAAAATTTCTTCTTTGGCTAAGGACAACAAAATCAAATCATTAGAATAATTGGTGTTGAAGATTGGGTATAACCCAATAAATGTCAAAGCAACTGAGAAATTAATAAAAAAAAGAATGTTGATATAACATATCTAAGAAAGAAGATGAAGCTTCCTGCTACAAAATATTCACAAGCCAAATAAGTGGCTAAAATTGAAGGCCACAAAGAAGAAATGTTGATTCTTATGATGGAACATAATGCACATATAAGAGAAATGGATAAACTAATAAAGGAAAAGGAAAAAAATGTGTATATGGCCATTATCCCACTGGAGGTAGTCCCTCTGATAGGAATTAGAACAACAAACGTATCCACATCAGTAGAAATTCCATGAACAATCCCAATACAAGTTTCAAATGCATCTGAAAAACTTGTAAAACAGTGGAAGACATGTATATTCAAGGGGAAGAAATCAAGAAAATATAGGAAGAGGTAAAGTACCTGTAGGAGCTGAATTTATTGTTCCAATACAGTCTCTAGGAAGAGATGCATAAGTCTCAAATACTTATTCAACAACAACAACAACTATAGAAATAGATTGTCCTGGAAAAAACCTTAGCCCAAGCTAAGGAAAATATTTGGGTAGATGTCAACAAGTCAATGTCAGAAATCTGACCATCCATACAAAGAATATTTGAGCAGCATGAATTAGTACATAAGGCCAGAGAAACAATTGAGATCATGAAGGAAGAGTTAAGAGAAAAACCCATAGAGGCCAGTGAACTTATCAAATTTCTGAACTCCAAAAACAAGCAAGAGTTAGAATCACTAGAAATCGAGGACAAAACATATACCATCCTTGATATCAAGAAGGTCCTGAACAAAAAAGGATTCATGTTGAAGATAAAAGAGAAGGCCCAAGTGATGGACATAGGTGTGCATATATATTTCAGTAAGTTTGAAGTTCTACATAAGAAAGGTCTCCCTGGATTATTAGTAGTTAATGACAAACTGATCACTCTGTCTAATTACAAACAAAATATGAGTGTAGTGGCAAAGAGAACTTCAAAGTTTGTAGGGATACAGGGAAGCATTACTGGTAAAGATTTCCTAGAGACACTATAGTTGGATTTGAGTATTCAACATGAGATTAAACATATCTTCATCATTAAACCTACCTTTCCTAAGTACACAAGAATGGATGAGATATACAGGAAATTACTCAATATTTCTATCCTAGGCAAAAAGAGGTGGGAAGATCTATGCGCTTTACTTGAGTAGAGATAGTTTTGGTGTTCTAGTCAGCATGGAGTAGCCAGCTAAAGTCAAAGAGATGTCACCAACCAATTCCACTAAATCAGCACGAAGGATCCGAGCAAATCAACAAATCCCCATATTTCATATTTTAGAGATATAGTTAGTTAGATATTCCTCTATAATATCCTAGTCATTTATGACAGGATCTGATGTAAATAGTTTTATAAATACTTCTCTCTTCGAAGTATTGAGGGATGATTTTTTCACCCAGGAGATATTGTGTAATTTTTTCAAAGGATCGATCAGTAATAAAAGAGGCTTATTCACGGGATTCTTGTGTCATATTGTTGGTGATGTGTTTCTCTCTTTGTTAAATGTTTTCTCATTCTTTGTAATCATTTTATTTATTTCCAATTCTAATCATTAAAAAAAAATTCAAAAGAATTTATTCCATATACTATGTCTCTGTTTTTTTAATGATCTTTATGTTTTCATCTGAAACGAAGTGAAGGAATTATTAACTTCTCCTCTTCTTAGTGGCCTTTCCCCACTTGTCCCTCTTATTCATTCCATTTAATCTGAATAAATCCAATAGTTTTACTACCCTGCCTTGTGGAGAAAATCTTATTAAAATATGAATTTGATATCATATTTAAATGCATACCCCATGATCTAGGTGGATATTGGTGGCCACCCACCTTTTCCAACTGGCTCAAAACATTTTTCTAACAATTTTGGCAATTTACTGTTTTTAGCAGTTGTAACTTCTGAGGCCATTTTGAGGGCCTAAATGAAGGTTTTTCAGGACCAAGATTCTCAATAATAGTCAAATCCATGATTGATCCCCCAAAATGAATCTCCTCAATGATACCTTTCCAATGGTCTATCATACACCTAGAACAGAGATCACATGCAAACGTTATGACCTCTGGAAGTTGATGTACTAACTTACCCAAACGGGGCCCACATGACTTTTGGTGCTTCATCTCCTAGAATTAGGTTTTTGGATGTCTAGGGTTTTTGGAATTCTTGTTTATTGTAAAAAAAGGACTTCAGAGCCTCATTGTAAGGATCTTCTAACAAATGTGTGCAGCCTTCACATCTCTTCTTAGAGATAAGCCGCCACCATTCCAATAAGCTTGTTTCTGCTGCATTTTACAGTTTCAACTTATTTCCTTACTGAATAGAAAACCAATTTTACTGTATCTCTGTTATTTGGTGTTAAGAACTTGTTAATAATATGTAATCATTTTGTTCTTCTCATAAAATCTAGATCAGTGATATCACAGTGGTCTCCTCCTTGTCATCTTAATGCATGTCCCCAATGAGGTCAAAGTATAAAGAGTTGGGTCTCAAGCTTGTTTCTCTTGAGGAAAAAATATCTTTCACACCCAAGCGACCTCTCATGGAAGGAGAAAATAAATATGACGGGACAGGAGATCTTTTCCAACTGTTGATTGAGGAATCCCTCATGCAACAAAGGAACGAGATGATGGATAGTTTCAGGCAAATCCTTCGATGACTACCAACAGGTGATGCATCTTCTTCGAGCGGAGGAACCACCCCCTTAAAGGTACAAATAAATTTCGATATTCCTGTATTTGAAGGTAAAATAGATGTAGATGTTGTAGACATGTGGTTGAATATACTAGAGGGGTATTTTTCTATCCAAAACTTTTCAAATAGAGAAAATATTACTTTTTCACTCCTCAAAGTCATTCCCCATGTCAAATATTGGTGGGAAACTTTCTGTGAGCAAAAGGAAACAAAGGAACCCTCATTATTTATAGTCACGACCACCTGGGACTCCTTCAAGGATGTTATTAAGGAACAATACTACCCTATCAGAAGTTATGACGAATTTTATATCAAATGGACCATACTGCGGCAAGAAAGAGACCAAGCAGTGCCAGATTTCACGAATATCTTTCATACCTTGTGCACCAAGCTAGGTATCAAATATTTAGAGAGACATTTGGTGATCAAGTATCGTGGTGCTCTACATAGATACATCCATAATTAAATGGAATTTTTGGATATATCATCCTTGGGCGTGGCCTACTGATATGTCATCAAAATCGAGCAGAAGCTCAAACAAAAGACACAGCAATTTGGTCCTGGGAACCCCTCATAAAAAAATCCAGGAAAGGGTAGCCCCAACCCACAGAACAAAGGACATAGAAATATGGATAGTATCAAGACAACCAGTCCAAGACACAAGAAAATATGGACACCAGAAAGACAAAGAAATATACTGAGAAGTGGTGCAACTTCCATAAGAGCCCTTGGCATAACACTGTTGATTTCCGCTCAAAAAATTCACTGGAGGCCGAAATGAAAGCCTCTGAATCATATGCAGCTTTAGACTTTGAGCCAGAACTAGAAAGGGGAAGACAAATAATTGATGTAGAACCAAGCTCCATCCTAGTGAACCAGACGAGCCAGAAGAAGGAGAATGCCTCTTCCATTCATAGATGTGGGTAAAAGGCAACCCGCTACACTTCATCATGGATAGTAGTAGCTAGAAGAACCTCATCTCAACAAAGGTCATCAAGCAGTTGGCCCTACTGACAACACTACACCCATAACCCTACACCATTGGATGGCTCTGCTAAGGAAGTGATATCCATGGCATCCAACAATGCCGACTGTCGTATGACATAAAGCCCTTCAAAGACGAGGTATTGTGTGTTGTTTCTCCTCTCGAAGTTTGTGATGTTCTTTTGGGCCAACCTTATTTATGGAACGTCATGTTGTATATGAGTCTAGGCCTCGTAGTGTTATTATTACTTTGAATAGGAAATTGTTTAGGATACCCGAGGCAGTCCCACCTAGTGCTATTTCCTTGATCTTTGTTAAGCAATGCAGGAAGGTCATCTCTCAGACATGGAAGTTTGTCTTCTTCATGATTCTCTCTCAGAATAAGTGAAAGATCATAGCCACATCCAAGGTCTCTGCAATCAACCTCTCAACACAACAGATCAAGTAGATAATTTCATGGAAGAATACTCAGATATCGTCTCCTCACCTACGATGGTACCTCTGCACTTCGAGGTCAAGTACCCCATCGATTTGACCCATAATGCACCATTTCCCAATGGGCCAGTCTATCACCTATCTCTATTTGAGAATGAGGAGATCAAGCGACAGATCCAAGAACTACTCCACAAGGGGCACATCCATCCCAACTCATCGTTTCTTGAGAGTGCATCTGCCACAACATTTTACTTCCCTTTTTTATAGACGATTTCAAAATCATATCCCAATATATTGGTTACCCATTTTTGTTGTTCTTATGAAGATATTCTTTGTTTCGTTAAGTATTTAAGACTATCATGATTTGTTTTGACCTTGAAGTGCCTACCTATTAGGTAAGGATGCCATTTCTTCAATGCGTGTAGTATTTCCATCATTTCCTTCTCATAAATGGGTCTCTGTAAGTCCTTTCCCTTGAGTGGTCAACTTTCAAAAGCCAGGGGCCTTCCTTCTTGCATTGTGACAACAACAATTCCATTTCTTGAGGCATCACATTCAACAATAAAGGTTTTTGTGAAGTCTGGAGTGGTCAAGACAAGAGATTTTTAAATCACCTCTTTAAGTTTTTCAAAAGCTTTAGTTGCCTCTGGAGTCCATGAAAATGCATCCTGCTTAGTTAGTGTCATTAAAAGGGCTTCTATTCTTCCATAGTAAGTTGTCAAACCCAAAAATCCTCTAAGATTCTTCAACGTTTTGGGAATCGGCCAGTCCATCATGGCCTTAATCTTGTTAGGGTCTACCTCAACACCTTCATGAGATACAATATGACACAAATACTCTACCTCTTTCACTCCAAAGAAACATTTGTATGGTTTGGCATATAGGTTTTTCTCCTTTAGTAGTTGTAGCACCTTGTCAACATGTCCCACATTGTCCTCCCAAGACTTGCTATAGATTAGTATATCATAAAAAAATACTAACACAAATTTTCGAAGAAAGGGATTGAAAATGGAATTCATCAACCCTTGGAATGTGGAAGGTGCATTTGTAAGGCCAAAAGGCATGACCAAAAATTCATAATGTCCGTCATGAGTTCGGAATGTTGTTTTTGGGATATCTTCTTCCTTCATTCTAATTTGATGATACCTTGAACAAAGATCCAAGTTTGTGAAATAGATTTCTCCATGTATTTCATCTAACAATTAATCAATGACGGAAATGGGAAACTTATCTTTAATATTGATCTTTTTGAGCTCTCTATAATCTGGACACGTACGCCATGAACCATCTTTCTTGAATGCCATTACCAGCGGTGTCGAGTAAGAACTTTTGATAGGTCTAATAATGCCAACCTCTAACATTTCTTCAACCATGCGCTCAATTTCACTCTTCTGGGCATAAGGGTATATGTATCGACTGATGTTAGGATGAAAACTCCCATGAATTAGGTGAACATCATGATCATGATTTCAAGTGGGTGGAAGACCTTTGGGAATATCTTCAAATACTTTGGAATGCTTATCAATGATCTGTTGGAGATCTAGAGGAATAGATGGCTTAGATTTTTGAACATCTAGTGAACATAGTTGTGCAATAACACTTTGATGCACATTTTTCAATAATTTTGTCATGCCATTAGATATTATCACCTTACCGGGTTTCCCTATGATACCTCTTAACTCAATTTCTTTTCCTTCTAATGAAAATTTCAAGAAAAGTTCCTGGAAATTAAAAGCCATTGTTCCTAATGATTGTAAGCATTGGATTCCTAGTACAACATCAACACCACCCATGGGTATACAAATCATTGGAATATTCATTACATATTCCCCCATAGTAAGATTGATCTTATTGCATTTTCATGAGCAATTGATAGTTCTTCCACTTGCAATCATTACTTAAAACTTTGGTGCTAGATATACAAAGAAATTGAGAGCTTTGGCTAATCTATAGTGAATAAAATTATGAGTACTGCCAGAATCAATTAGGACTATTACCTTTTTCTTTTTGATATATCCTTCTATCTTGAGGGTTTGAGGAGTGCTAATTCCAGCCAATGCATTACATGATATCGTTGGAGTCAACTCTTCAGATGAAATTGCTTCTAGATTTTCATCTTGAGATGGTTCTTGTTCTTGTTCTCATTCTTCTTCCTCTTCAAAATCTATGTAGAATAATTTATTCTCACCATACTTATGTCCCTTACTGTACTTGCTATCACAATTAAAGCATAAAACGTTTGATTTTATTTCCTCCAATTGTTGAGGTGTCAACCTTGTATGTTGAGGTGTTTTAGAAGAAGGATCATTATTCTCTCTATAGATGTTAGGATTGGTCCTTCTAGTAGCTATAGCCATATTTTTACTTTCAACATTTCTTGCCACCCTAAATGCATTCTCCAATGATTTGGGTTTCCAAAGGCGAACCTCATGTTAATGTTATCCTTTAAAGTTCCTATGAATACATCAATCAAGTGCTCATCTGGAATATCTGTTACCTTTATATTCAATCTTTGGAATTTCTCAATGTGCTCTATAATTGAACCATTTTGCTTGAGATTTATCAATTGGCTAAAGAAAGTATTGCTCCTTGTATCCTCATAGTGTGCTATCATTTCTTCCATGAAAATTATCCAAGTGATGAGTGATTTGCGAGAAAAAATTCATCGACACCATACAAATTGATTGGGTTCTACATATAAAGAAGAAAATTGTACCTTTTGTGTATGTGGCACATTATGTAGATCAAATAATTTCTCCATCTGAAGTATCCATGTGATAGGGTCCTTGCCATCAAACTTCCTCATATCAATCTTAGGAACGTGGATGATCTTCAACCCAAAGTTGGAGTTTTTCCATTCTTGATTCACCTTCCTTGTGTCCTCATCATGAATTTCATGGGATACATTTTCACTTTCAAGTGTCCTCTCTATTATGAAAATTTTCAATCCTTCCATGATCTCCTCTTTTAAACCATCCATCTTAGTATTTATTGCCTCCAACTTAGATTCCATCTCTTGTAGTTCATATTTTGTTATTATCTTATTTTGTAAATCATTTATGTCCCTACGCATTTCTTCACCTTCATAAAGAGTCCGAGTAGGATTGTCTCAAGGCTTATTTGGTGTAGAAGTTCCCTTTTTTGGTGGCATGTTGGCCAAGTATCAATTTAAACCTTGATTTTGAGGTGGTTCTTCTAGACAATCTTCCTTTTATTGTATCCCCAAAATTTGGGCCCTTCTGAGTATGAAATTTTCTTTTTTGTAGTTCTCTGATATTTCTTCTCTGCAATGCCATGGGTCTGATCAAAATTGGATGTGCCAAGTGGAATTTATGTCAAATTCCCCACAACTTGTTGTTTTTTTTCCTTTCTAGGAGATCTCACTTGTATAGTGTTCCCCGCACAAAATAATTGATATAAAATTATGAAACTTGTACCAAAACTACTATGGTCTATCCACTATCCAATGCAACTAGTCCCACTCAATTTGGATACTCTATAAATAGGTTATGATTGTTTTACCCGGAACACCTACTTGAGACTAGTCAATAGGACTAGTCGGATACCCTATCTTCCACATGGTGTATCTACAAATGTAAGATGAGCCAGAAGATGAAATTGTTACCTACATACCTTACTAATTTCTATGAATATCCTTGATGCAGCTTGTGCCAACCAGGGCACACCTGCTCCCACCAGGACCTTCTCTTCCTTAGGCTCGAAGAGCTAGAATGCTCTTCAAAATCCCTTTTGGGACTTTATCACCCACAGAACACTCTTTGTGATCTCCCTCCTTGAAATCGGGAAATCTGACCTCACAAAATCGTGAGTCCTGAAAGCACAGGATCGGGTCTTCACTATACCCCGAAACTCGATGAATATTTTCCCGTGCTCCTTTCCTCTTGCCGTGGATTGTTCCCTCGAGAAATCGGTGGTGACGTTGTTGTAGAACACTTCCTTTACAGATCCCCGATTCCCGATATCTGATGCCACTTGTTGTCGAGTCACGGCAAGGCTCGACCTCCCTACACCCGTCTTGCACTAAGGTCCTCAACTCTATCGGGAAATCGCGTTTCACGATATCGCAGCTTCTGGTGCGACGGTTCCCTTGTCCTTAGAAAACCCAAAATGTCGAACCCTGATTCCCCAGGATCTCACGCCACGTGTCCCTGTAATGGTCAACAACCCTGATCCTCTTCGAAATTCGCTAATCGCAAATTCATGCGCTAGACTCTTGGCTCCAGAAGTTCTGATTCTCCGATGAGCCGAGCACCACTGACTCCCCAGCTTCTTAACACGTGTCTCACCGAGATCAACGGTCAAGATCCTTTCGGGAAATCGTGGATCGCAATTCCTTTTTGCAAGAGTTTTACGACCACAGAAACCCCGATGTCCCGAACTCCGAATCTATGGGATCTTCCTCTGCTCCTTTGGGCATAAACCCTACGCAACTTTCTTGGGATCCAACGGCTGTCAGAAATTTGCAGTTTCCTGACCGTTGATTTCTCCTCTTCGAGGATTTCTTCAGAAGACTAAAGCTCCTTTCTCAGAACTTATCCTCGGACACTTGCACTTGCATCTCCTGCCCAAACTTCGCTTGACCCAAAATCTCCCGGGCTCTCTTTCAACTGTACCACGAAGGTGCTATACCTCCTGAGCTTATCCACTCTAATTATTTAAAGGGACCTATGTGCACTCTACGCGCTCAACCATTCAACAATTTACCAAGTGTTGAACCTTTCAAACTCTGCGCACTTCCTGCAGCAACAGTCTTCAATCCTCTTTGCTTAGATTCACAACTGAGACTTCTTCTTCAGCCTGTGTACTCCTTGCATGGCTTCAACAACCTAAATCCAATTCTGTGCAATTAAGAATCAAAAGTTAAACTATCGAGCCTTCATCAATGCACTCCTTGCGGATGAATTCAACTGCACACCTTGCAGGAATCTCCTGGCTCAAATAGAGAAACAATTGAAACTTATTCTCTCCCAGACTTCAGTTTAAAACCTGAAATCACATGCACAGCATATACAAAGCAAATGCATACCAAGAACAAACATTCATGAGCACATAAGCAAGATACACAGAGAAACAACACCAGTCATGAGTTTGAATCATAATTTCATTATATTAATTCAACCTCTGTACATGGGTGTTATTCATACAATTCCCTACATGCTCTTCTCTTTTGAATGCTTGATAATGTTACAATGATACAATGAGGGTGTCTATATCCATTTTCCATCCTTCCATCTAAAACTGTCTAATCTAGAAATAAAATCCTATCTACCTGCATTAAATCTATTAAATGCCTCCTATCTACTTCAGACAAGAGCGTATGGCTCGAGGTCTGATACAATATACAAAAGACGCTTCTTCATAAAGGATTCATTAAAGACTTGCGCTACAATCCCAAAGCACTTTCAAAATTTTGGGTTTGTTTATCCAGCTGAACTTTCGGTTGATGTGTTGGCTCGCTTGCTGAGTTGGCGATGCTCCTGCATCATACTCCTCGACTTGAAAAAATTTCAAGGGCTCCTGTCCATGAGCTCCTGCACAGTCTGTCCATGCCTTTATATCACTTATTCTGTCTCCCAGCTGGCATCTTCCACTGGATGATTCTTCCATTTAACCAGATACTCGAAGTATTGCTTCCGTCTGGTCCTTTTGCTGACTCTCTTGTCAAGTATACGCTCCATCTGTGGCTTTTTTGCAATCGGCATCTGTTTCTGCCACTGGATTTCTGGTTGTTCATCACTTCCAGCTCCTGCTTCCTCAGCCTTATATGGATATAAGTCTGAGACATTGAATGTCAGAGATATTCCGATCTCATCCAGCAATTCAATCTCATAAGTGTTTTCTCCCATCTTCTTTAGGACTGTGCATGGCCCAATTTTCTTCATTTTTAGCTTGTTGTATGTTCCCTTTGGGAACCTTTCCTTCCTCAGATGTGCCAGAACTAGATCACCAACTTCGAACTAAATTTTTCTCCGATGCTGATCCACTCTGCGCTTATATTCCTGGTTTGATTCCAGCAATCGCTGCTTCACCCTGCTGTGAAGTTCTTCCATCGCTTCTGCGAATTCTTCAGCGCTTGCACTCTTAGTCGTTATCTTCTCTGAATCCCTTAGTTCCGATACTCCTCTTGGTTGCCTACCATATACGATCTCAAATGGACTCTTACCTTTGCTTCTATTCATTGAGTCGTTGTAAGCAAACTCTGCCTGTGGCAATACATTCTCCCAGCTGCTATGGTGCTCTGTCACCAGGCTTCTGAGTAAGTCTCCCAGACTTCTATTTACCACCTCTATTTTCCCATCCGTTTGAGGATGATAGGAAGAACTAAACATTAATCTAGTCCCCATCTTCTTCCACAGTGTCCTCCAGAAATGTCCAATGAACTTTGTATCCCTGTCCGATACTATGCTTCTGGGTAACCCATGAAGTCTAACGATCTCCTTGAAAAACAAATTTGCGATATGAGTCACATCGCTGGTCTTCTGGAATGGGATAAAATGTGCCATTTTGGAAAACCTGTCAACCACCACAAAGATCGAATCATGTCCTCTTTTCATTCTAGGAAATCCCAATACGAAATCCTTGCTGATTTCATCCCATGGCCTCTCAGGTATGGGTAATGATTGATAGAATCCCGCATTCTTCTTTCTGCCCTTCGAATGCTAGAAACTTCTACACCTATCAACAAACTTCTTGACATTTGTTCGCATCCTTGGCCAAAAGTAGGCTTCACTCAGCTTTGCAAATGTCTTGTCGTGGCCAAAATGCCTTGCTAATCCACCACTGTGCTTTTATTTTAGCAGATTCTCCCTCATGGAGCAATTCAGAATGCATAACTGATTTCCTCTGAATAACAGTCCATTCTGGATCATGTAATCCATCCACGGGCTTCTGTCTCTGAGAAATGGATTCTCAGCTGCCTCGTATGCCTCTGCAAAATCTGCATCACCTGCATACATGTCCTTAAGATTTTCAAAACCCAATGTCTTGACTCGGAACTCCTGCAGCAACAAACACTTCCTGCTCAAAGCATCAGCCACTTTGTTAGCAGTACCTGAAATGTGTTTAATTACAAATGTAAAATTCTACATATATTCTACCCATTTAGTATGTTTCTGATTCAACTTCTCCTATTGAGTCACAAACTACAATGCATGATTATCACTATACAAAACAAATTCCTTCGGGATCAAATAATGCCTCCACTTCTTCAACGCCTGTATGATAGCATAAAATTCTTTATCATACGTGGAGTATTTTACTTTTGCCTCTTCCAGCTTCTTTCTGAAATATGCAATTGGTCTGTCTTCCTAGCTCAAGACCGCTCCTATGACAAAGCCACTTGCATCGCATTTTACTTGGAATACCTTTGCAAAATTCGGCAACACCAAAACCGACTGTTCCGTGGTCTTTCACTTCAACAGATTGAAGCTCTTCTCTGCCTCTTCAGTCCAATGAAAAGATTTATGTATTTTCTTGATAGTGTCCATCATTGTTGCACTAATTCCACTGAAATTCCTGATGAATTTTCTATAGAAACTAGCCAATCCATGAAAAATTCTCACCTCGAAAACATTTCTTGGTGATGGCCAATTTTTAATTACCTCCACTTTACTTGGATCCATCTTCAATTCGTTTGTCGAATATGAAAAACCCCAAGTAAATGAGTTATGTCTTCATAAATGAATATTTTCTCATGTTGACCAACAACTTCTCTTGTTGTAACTTCCTCATTACTGCAGCTAAATGCTTCAGATGTTCTTCTTTCGTTTTGCTGAGAATCAAGATGTCATCTAAATAAACAATGACAAACTTACCAATGAATTCCTTCAGCACTTCATTCATCAGCCTCATGAATGTACTCGGTGCATTCATCAATCCAAACGGCATGACTATCCATTCATACAACCCTTCATTGGTCTTGAAGGCTGTCTTCCACTCATCGCCTTCCCTCATGCGAATCTAATGGTATCCGCTTTTCAAATCAACCTTTGAAAAAAAATTTGCTCCACTCAAACAGTCCATCAAGTCATCCATCCACGGCAATGGAAATCTGTACCTGATGGTTATCTTGTTAATGGATCTGGAATGTATACACATTCTCCAACCTCCATCTTTCTTTGGACTCAATACCATTTGAATGGCACACAGACTTAAGCTTTCCCTGATCAGTCCTTTATCCAACAGTTCGTGTACCTTCCTTTTAACTTCTTCATTCTCCTGAGGCGTCAACCTGTATGTAGCTTTGTTCGGAAAACTGGCTCCTGGTATGAGGTCTATATGATGACTCACACTCCTCATTGGTGGCAACGAATGAGGTAATTCGTCCACCACTATATCAGTGAACTCTTCCAACAGTTCCTCAATTTCATCCGACAAATCATCCACCCTTGTGCTGGTCAAGACAACTCTTGGTTTCCTGACCACAAAGAATTGTGGATCTTCCTTCTTCTTTACTTCTGCCAGAAGTTCCTTCCCACTCATGAGAAGTATCCTGTTGTTCACTTCTGGTTTCACTTCCTTATATTTTATCAGAAGTAACATGTGTGTTCTTCCATTCTTCTCCAAAGTATACATATTCATCTTCCCATCATGAACTATGTTCCTGTCATATTGCCATGGTCTACCTAGAAATAAATGACATACATCCATAGGAATAACATCATAGAGTATTTTATCATTGTATCCTCCTATATTGATGTCAACTAAGCATTGTATAGTGACACTCACCTGATGTCCCTTCTGTAGCCATGAAACTTTGTATGGACTCGGGTGATCAGTTGTCTTCAGCTCTAGTTTCTCCACCATCTCGGTTGAAATGAGATTGTTGGTGCTTCTGCTGTCCACAATAACCTTTCACTTCTGGTCCTTGGTATTGCATGTGGTTCTAAAAGGTTTTCTTCTTTGAGTTGTGTCCTCTACCTCCTTCTCGGGTGTTAAGAGAACTTTATGCATCATCAACGACCTTCCATCTTCTGCGTCTTCTACTTCAACATTTCACCTCTGTGCCTCGGTGATGTGAGCTTCTCCTCCATCCTTCTTCCTGTCTAGACAATCAACTTCCTTATGTCCATTCTTCCCATATGTGTAGCATGTGATGATTCCACCTCTGCCTCTTCCTTTACCTCGGGTACGAGGAAAAGTATTATTATCAGCGTATCCTCCGCTCGTTTCCATCTGCTGCCTTTGCTATTCATCATGCTGGCCTCACTGTGAACTTCCACCTCTTTCCGTTCTGGTCTGAGGCTTCTTCCAGTCATCCTTATATTTCTGGAACCTATCTTGGGCAACTGATTTACCTTTCGACTGGCTCTTACCTCGGCCTCACTGTGCTGGCTTACGGCTTAGCATTTCTTCTGCCTTCAACGCCATCTGATACGCATCCTCCACCATTCTGATGGTTGTCATACTCATCTCATCCTAGATATCGTATCTTAAGCCATTCATATACCTGGCAACCTTCTCATCATCACTCTCCCGATGACCTGCTCTGATATTGAGCTTGTAAAATTCTTCAGTATACTCTTTCACTGTCATTAACTTTTGTCTCAGGTTCTGCATTCTCCTGAACAGTGTGATTTGATAATCCCTTGGGATGAACTTTGCCTTCATCTTTGCAATCATTCAATCCCAGCTTTTGATCTTTTGTTTACCTTTGGAATGTCTATCTGCTTGAAGCTTGTCCCACCATAATGTTGCGTGTCCTTTCAATTTTCTGACAGCATGCCTAACCTTCTTATCCTCCTCTATGTCTTCATAATCGAAGTAGGTGTCAAGAGATCTGATCCAATCCAACAGCTCTTCTGCATCCAGAATTCCTTCATAGGTTGGAATGTCCATTTTTGTCTTTGAACTCATCTGAGCGATAGCCTTAATTAACCGCTCATTGGTTGCATCCTCGGCTGCAACTTCTCCCTGTTGTTCGGCTTCAACTTCGCCTCCAGGGTCGCTCAGATCTCTCGCACTTGCTGTGCGTCTCTGTGCTGCTTCCATATCTTCCAATCTCGCTTTGAGATCATGTATTTGCCTTTCCATTTCTAGCACATGTGCTTGTCTCCCTCTGCCTCTCTGGTTTCCCCTATTCTCTGAATCTGGCGATTGCCTTTCCCTTATTGGCGGCATGGTGAAATTTTCTCTCTCTCTCTCTATCACAGAAAATAAAGAGTTAATCTGGGCTCTGATACTACTCTGATGTGCGTATCAGAGTGCTACTTTCTTCCTCACTCCCCTTGCCTAAAATATACAGACAATAAATCTGCTCTGATACCACTCTGACACAGCTTGCGCCAACCAGGGCACACCTGCTCCCACTAGGACCTTCTCTTCCTTAGGCCCGAAGAGCTAGAATGCTCTTCAAAATCCCTTTTGGGACTTTATCACCCATAGAACCCTCTTTGTGATCTCCCTCCTTGAAATCAGGAAATTGGACCTCGCAAAATCGCGAGTCCTGAAAGCACAGGATCGGGTCTTCACTATACCCCGAAACCCGATGAATATTTGCCCGTGCTCCTTTCTTCTTGCCGGGGATTGTTCTGTCGGGAAATTGGTGGTGACACTGTCGTAGAACACTTCCTTTATAGATCCCCAATTCCCAATCTCCGATGCCACTTGTCATCGAGTCGCGGCAAGGCTCGACCTCCCTACACCTATCCTACACTAAGGTCCTCAACTCTGTCAGGAAATCGCGTTTCATGATATCGCGGCTTCTAGTGCGACGGTTCCCTTGTCCTCAGAAAACACGAAATGTTGAACCCCGATTCCCCGGGATCTCATGCCACGTGTCCCTGTAATGGTCAACGACCCTGATCCTCTCGGGAATTCGCTAATTGCTAATTCATGCACTAGACTCTTGGCTCCGGAAGTTTCGATTCTTCGATGAGCTGAGCTCCACTGACTCCCTAGCTTCTTAACACGTGTCTCACCAAGATCAACGGTCGAGATCCTTTCGAGAAATTGCGGATCGCGATTCCTTTCTGCAAGAGTTTCACGACCACATAAACCCCGATGTCCCAAACTCTGAATCTTCGGGATCTTCCTCTACTCCTTCGGGCTTAAACCCTGTGCAACTTTCTCGGGATCCAACGGCTGTCGAAACTTCACAGTTTCCTCGACAAATCCTAACCATCGATTTCTCCTCTTCAAGGATTTCTTTAGAAGACTAAAGCTCCTTTCTCAGAACTTATCCTCAGACACTTGCACTTGCATCTCCTGCCCAAACTTCCCTCAACCCAAAATCTACCGAGATCTCTTTCAACTGTACCATGAAGGTGCTATACCTCCTGAGCTTATCCACTCTGATTCTTCAGAGGGACCTATGTGCACTCTACGCGCTCAACCATTCAACAATTTACCAAGTGTTGAACCTTTCAAACTGTGCGCACTTCCTGCAGCAACAGTCTTCAATCCTCTTTGCTCAAATTAACAACTGAGACTTCTTCTTCAACCTGCGTACTCCTTGCATGGCTTCAACAACCTAAATCCAATTCTGGGCAATTAAGAATCAAAAGTTAAACTATCGAGCCTTCATCAACGCACTCCTTGCGGATGAATTCAACTGCACACCTTGCAGGAATCTCCTGGCTCAGATAGAGAAACAATTGAAACTTATTCTCTCCCAGACTTCAATTTAAAACCTGAAATCACATGCACAACATATACAAAGCAAATGCATACCAAGAACAAACATTCATGAGCACATAAACAAGATACACAGAGAAACAACACCAATCATGAGTTTGAATCAGAATTTCATTCTATTAATTTGACCTCTGTACATGGGTGTTATTCATACAATTCCCTGCATGCTCTTCTCTTATGAATGCTTGATAATGTTACAATGATACAATGAGGGTGTCTATATCCGTTTTCCCTCCTTCCATCTAAAACTGTCTAATATGGAAATAAAATCCTATCTACCTACATTAAATCTATTAAATGCCTCCTATCTACTTTAGACAAGAGTGTATGGCTCGAGGTATGATACAATATACAAAAGGCACTTCTTCATAAAGGATTCATTAAAGACTTGCGCTACAATCCCAAAGCACTTTCAAAATTTTGGGTTTGTTTATCCAGCTGAACTTTCACTTGATGTGCTGGCTCGCTTGCTGAGTTGGTGATGCTCCTGCATCAATCCTCCAGTGTTCAAGGTCTGCAATGTTGCAGAAATTTTTTTATAGTGAAAATTCCACAATGACTCAATTCAGGATGATTCCAGAACCCTATTTTAGAAAGTTTGTATCTCTGAAAGTATAAGGCCTAAGGATTTGAAATTTTAATCCAGCATACCTTGATCCGTCTACTAAATATCCTCCAAGTCGTTCCTTCTAAATCATTGTAGAAAAAAAGTTACAGGAAAAATTCTAAGTTGTCTCAGATGTAGCAGCGAAACCCCAAGACCTTGAGCTCTGATACCATATGTTAGGAACCAAATATCAATATAGCATGGAAAAACTTTAGAATAAGTACTCAACTCCTTGAAAAAGAGATAAATTCAGATAGTAAGCCTCTTCGAGGGGGAAACCTCCTTATGCCCACATAAATGTTCAATTCCAAGACGATTCCAAAGGAAAATGTCTCCTTGGTATATATAAGAGACTAAGAGGTATAATTACAACTAATGGACTAAATCCGACATAAATAAAATAACATTACTAATGTAATATGCCCCAATTAAGGGGTAATGAGCCACTATTTAGGGCTTAACAAACTTTGCATTGATTATCGGGTTCTAAATAAAATCACAGTCAGAAATCGGTACCCAGTTCCCCGAATCGACAACCTCCTTGATCAACTCAATGGGCCAAATACTTCAGTAAGATTGATCTGAAGTCTGGCTACCACTAGGTCCCGATAGAACAAACAGATGTATGGAAAACCACCTTCAAGTCAAAGGAAGGCCTTTTTGAATGGTTGGTCATGCCCTTTGGTTTGACAAATTCTCCTGCCACTTTGATGAGGATGATGGACGATATCCTATGTCCATTCACCAATAATTTTGTAGTGGTGTATCTGGATGATATTCTCATTTGCAACAAGACTTGGGTCGAACACTTGCAACATATTCAACAGGTTATGCACACCATGTGGTAGCACGAGCTATATGCCAACTTGGAAAAACAATCCTTCGGCATGGACAGGGTCCATTACCTAGGATACATAATTGATCAACATGGAATACATGTGGATCCAACCAAGATCCAAGTCATCCATGACTAGCTAGCCCCAACCACACTCACTGATCTTTGGAGCTTCTTGGGCCTTTCCAATTTCTACCGCAGGTCAGTGTTGGGATTATCCCATATTGCATGGGCCCTTAGCCAGATAACCAGGGCCTCAGCGGACTGCCAGTTGTGGCACTCACCATGGTGCTAGACTCCTGTGGTCATGAGACTCTATATGTCTCCAACTCTATGAGATAGACCTGGACTTCGCGACTACCTACCAAATGTTGGGTGCAAATGTAGTTTTGATAATTTCCATCTTCAAGATGGGTTGTTGTGTTTTCTAGGCCATATCTGTGTTCCATAAAGTGAGCGAGCGAATATGATCTAGGAATCCCACTACAGTTGGGTGGCAGGACACTTCGGCATTGAAAAGATAGTGGCGATGCTATAGAAACATTTCTACTAAACGAAACTTCGACAGGATGTCAGCAAGTATATCAGGTCCTGCACTGTCTGTGCTATTGCCAAACCAACCACTAAGAAAGAGGGCCTGTACACCCCTCTTCCTACTCCCAAAAGGCCGTGGGAATCCATCTCAATGGACTACATGTCAGGTCTCCCATCCACCAAGTGGGGAAATGAATGTGTTTTTTTGGTTGTTGATCGCTTTTCTAAGATGGCGATTCTGGTTGCCTACAATAAGAACATCACAGTTGAGGTTAATGCCAAGATCTTCTTTGAATGATTCTATGTCTATTGTGGAATCCCAAAAACAATTGTCTCATATCAGGACAGTTGATTTCTCATCACATTGTGGTCGAGCCTCTAGTCACTACTGGACACCAAGCTCACCAAATCTATGACCTTCCACACCAAGACAGATGGCCAAACCGAGGTCGTCAATCGAATGATTGTGCATATCCTTTGCATGTATAATTCAAATCACTCTCACACATGGGATGAGAGCCTTCCCTATGTCCAACATAACTACAACTGAGCCCTGCATAGCTCAACTGACCACAACCCCTTTAAGGTAGTGTTGGGATTCCAACCATTGGGTCCCATAGATGTTTCACTTCCCCTTGCGGTCACCTCGACTGACTCATCTCCTACTCCAACTAAAGTTGAAAAATACACCTAGTTCATTGAGTAGATCCATCACATCCTCCAACAAGTTCAGGATATCCTATAGAAGTCCAATGACTAGTAGAAGCATCACCATGATCAACATCGGGTGCCACATAAGTTTCAGGTGGGTGACAAAGTTTGGTTGCACTTGTAGAAAGAATGCCTTACATGACCCCATTGGAAGCTTCACCCACTCCGTTATGGTTCATACACCATCATCAAGTCCATGGGGGATAATGCTTTTGAGCTCAACATTCCTCCTTTCCTTGGCCTGCACCCATTGTTCAACATGTATCTCCTTCGTCGTTATTTCCCACCATTATTGGACACCTCAGACGTAGCAGAGAAGCTGACACCAGTAGAGCTCAAACCTGACTACATACAACATGAATCCAACTATCATATTGTGGATACACACACATATCAAGGGCACTCGACAACAAAGGATCCAACTTTATCGAGTCGTCAAAGTAGGGCAACTCCTGCACCAAGGCAAGTGTCTCACCTGGGGCCAAATTCAGTAGAAATTTCCTCATATGATAGGGAAATGCAACACAATGGATGCCATTTCTTCCTAAGGAGGGAGGATTGATCCAGGTGGATATCGGTGGCCACCCACCTTTTGCAACTATCTCAAAACAGTTTTCTAACAATTTTGGCAATTTACTATTTTTAGGATTTTTAACTTCTGGGGCCATTTTGAGGGCCTAAATGAAGGTTTTTCAGGATATATCTTCTCAATGATATCCAAAGGAATTTTTGAGCCCCCAAAATGAATCTCTTCGATGATACCTTTCCAATGAGCTATCATACGCCTAAAACAGAGATCGTATGAAAAAGTTATGACCCCGGGAAGTTGATGTACTAACTTACCCAAACGGGGCCCACATGACTTTTGGCGCTTCATCTCTTAGAGTTAGGTTTTTGGATGTAGGTTTTTTGGAATTCTTGTTTATTTTAAAAAAATGCCTTCATAGCCTCATAGTAAGGATCTTCTATAAAATGAGTGCATCCATCACATCTCTTCTCAGAGATAAGCCGCCAACATTCCAGCAAGCTTGTTTTCATTGCATTTTATAGTTTCAACTTATTTCCTTAATAGAAAACCAATTTTATTGTATCTCTATTATTTGGTGTTAAGAACATGTCAATAATCTGTATTCATTTCGTTCTATAGCCCAATGAAAAAGTAAGCATTCTTCCAACCAATTATTTCAAACAATCAAACAAAATTCAAACTATCATAACTATCATAACATTTTAAAACTCTAAACAAATTTAAATATCATAGAGAGATTCCTATCTGAAGCTGGAAAGGCTAGATCCCAACTTCCAAAGTGGTTTGGTAGTGACCTCTGTTAATTTATTCTACAACCTCTGGAAATTATAGAGTGATAACATAGTGGCATCCATACTGGGGAATTGAACAAATTTTCCAACTTTATGAATTGTCTTCCCTAAGTTAGAAAACTTTATTTTTGAATAATCAAAGATCTAAATTTCAAGAGATAAATGTTCAGAGGTTGTAAAAATTTGTAAATAATTAGTTGGTTTTTGAAGGTTTAAGTTATGTGATTTAGGTGGATATCAGTGGCCACCCACCTCTTCCAACTGGCTCAAAACAGTTTTCTGACAATTTTGGCAATTTACTTTTTTTAGTAGTTTTAACTTATGGGGCCATTTTGAGGGCCTAAATGAAGGTTTTTCGGAATATATATTCTCCATGATAGACAATGGAAAGATTGAGCCCCCAAAATTAATCTCCTTGATGATACCTTTCCAGCGGGCTATCATACACCTAAAACAAAGATTGTATGCAAACGTTACAACCCTGAGAATTTGATGTACTAACTTACCCAAACGCGATCCACATGACTTTTGGCACTTCATCTCCTAGTGTTAGGTTTTTGGATGTCTAGGGTTCTTGGCATTCCTGTTTATTGTAAAAAATTCCTTCAGAGCCTCATTTTAATCATCTTCATGCGAATGAGCATAGTCGTCACATCTCTTCTCAGAGATAAGCCGCCACCATTCCAGCAAGCTTGTTTCCGCTGCATTTTACAGTTTCAGCTTATTTCCTTATTGAATAGAAAACCAATTTTACTGTATCTTTGTTATTTTGTGTTAAGCACTTGTTAATAATCTGTATTAATTTCATTCTACTCATAAAATATGGATCAGTGGTATCAAAGCCGTCTACTCCTTATCATCTTAATGCATGTCCCCAATGAGGTTGGTGTACAAAGAGTTGGGTCTTGAATTTGTTTCTCTTGAGGAAAAAATATCTCTCACACCCAAGCGACCTCTCATGGTAGGATAAAAGAAATATCAAGGGATAGGATATCCTTTGAAACTATTGATTGAGGAATCCCTCACGCAAAACAGGAATGTGATGATGGATAGTTTCAGGTAAATCCTTTGACGGCTAACAATAGGCGACGCATCTTCTTCGAGCGGAGGCACCACCCCCTTCAAGGTAAAATTAGACTTCGATATTCCTATATTTGAAGGTCATATAGATGAATATGTTGTAGACAAGTGGTTGAACCTACTAGAAGGGTATTTTTCTGTCCATAACTTTTTGAATAGAGAAAATATTACTTTTGTGCTCCTCAAAGTCGTTCCCCATGTCAAATATTGGTGGGAAACTTTCTGTGAGAAAAAGGAAACAGAGGAAAATGCATTATTTACAGTCACAGCCACCTGGGATTCCTTCAGGGATGCTATTAAGGAACAATACTACCTTGTCGGAAGTTATGACGACTTGTATACCAAATGGACCACACTGCGGGAAGAAAGAGACCAAGTAGTTCCAGATTTCATGAATATCTTTCATATCTTGCACACCGAGATGGGTATCAAAGATTCAAAGAGACTGTTAGAAAAATAGGACCACAGAGAAATAAAATAAAACAAATGCGGCAACAAAACACAGAAGATACACAATACAAGAGAGACACAGATTTACATGGTTCACCCAGTGTGGGCTACGTCCACCAGAGAAATTTCCAGGTCCTTCCTTTATTATTATCCAGGAAATGAAGGGATACAACCTACAACAAAACCCGTTGTAACTTCCTATTCTTTGTCTCAGAGTCTCCTCTCTCAGAACACAATACTCGCCATAATGCATAGCCGCAATACATTTCCCTCATAACAAAGGGTTGCCTTCTAGGGAGAAAAACCCTAACATAATTTATGTCGTTAAATCTGTGACCTTATAATGAACGGTCCATATTTACAATGAAATTACAATATAAATTTACAAGGCATTTTTTCCTTCAGGGGATTCACCCTCGAACCCGCCAGACCCTGTAGAGGGGGTACCCCTCCTCTGCACTCCCTCACGTGGAAGAGTGTACATACTTATGGGGTGTAAAGTCTTCATGGGGTATAAACACAGCTGAAAGAAAGGACCTCTGAATCAGGAAGATAATCAAGCTCCGCAACCAACAAAGACATATGGTTCTCAAGTATCACGACGCTCTATATAGATACATCCAAACCGAAATGGAATTTTTAGACATCTCATCCTTGGGCGTGACCTACTGATATGCCGTCAAAATCGAGCAATATCTCAACAAAAGACATGGAAATTTGGGCCTAGGAAACTCTCAGAGAAAAATCCAAGAAAGGGTGGCCCCAACCCAAAGAACAAAAGATAGAGAAAATATGGGCAGTATCAGGACAACCAGTCCAAGCCTCAAGCAAAGAAGGACACCGGAAAGACAAAGAAATATATTGGGAAGTGGTGCGACTTCCATAAGAGACCTTGGCATATCACTGTTGACTATCGCTCAAATAAGTCATTGGTGGCCGAAGTGAAAGCCTCTGAATCATATGCAAGTTCAGACTCTAAGACAAAACTAGAAAGGGAAACATGAATCATTGATGCAGAACCCAATGCCACTGTTGCTACCACCAAGCTCCAGCCTAGTGAACCAGATGAGCCAAAAGAAGGAGAATGTCTCTTCCATTCACAGATGTGGGTAAAAGGCACCCCGTTGGAATTCATTGTGGATAGCGGTAGCCAGAAGAACCTCATCTCAGTAGAGGTTGTCAAGCGGTTGGCCCTGCCAACAACACAACACCCACAACCTTACACCATTGTATGGCTCTACCAAGGAAGTGATCTCCACATCAGCCAATAGTGTCGACTGTCGTACAAAATCAAGCCCTTCAAATATGAGGTATTGTGTGATGTTTCTCCTCTCAAAGTTTGCTATGTTATTTTGGGCCAACCTTATTTAAGAAAACGTCATGTTGTATATGAGTCTAGGCATCATAGTGTTATTATTACTTTGAATAGGAAATTGTACAGGATACCTGAGGTAGTCCCACCTAGTGTTATTTCCTTGATCTCTACCAAGAAATGTAGGAAGGTCATCTCTCATATGGGGAAGTTTGTCTTCTTTGTGATTCTCTCTTATAATAAGCAAAAGATCACTGCCATATCTAGGGTCTTTGCAGCCGACCTTTCCACACAATAGAAGAAAGTAGATAAGTTCATGGAAGAATACTCAGATATCTTCTCCTCGCCTACCAGGGTACCTCTGCACTACTAGGTGAAGCATCCCATCGATCTGACCCACTATGCACCACTGCCCAATGGGACATATCCAAGAAATGCTCCACAGATCAAGTGACAGATCCAAGAAATACTCCACAAGGGGCACATCTATCCCATCTCATCACCTTGTGGGAGCCCAATCATGCCAGTACAAAAGAAATATGGAACTTGGTGACTCTGCATTGATTACCGATCTCTGAATAAAATCACAGTCAGAAATCGGTACCCGATTCCCTGAATCGATGACGTCCAGCTTGATCAACTCATGGGGGCCAAATAATTCAGTAAGATTGATCTGAAGTCTAGCTACCACCAAGTCATGATAGAATAGACAAATGTATGGAAAACCACCTTCAAGTCAAAGGAAGGCCTTTTTGAAAGGTTACTCATGCCCTTTGGTTTGACAAATTCTCTAGCCACTTTCATGAGGATGATGGATGATATCCCGCGACCATTCACCAACACGTTTGTAGTGATGTATCTGGATGACATTCTCATTTACAACAAGACTTGGGTCAAACACTTGCAGCAAATTCAATAGGTTATGCACACCCTTTGACATCACAAGTTATATGCCAACTTGGAAAAATGCTCCTTCATCATGGACAGGGTCCATTACCTAGGCTACATAATTGATCAGCATGGCGTACATGTGGATCCATCCAAGATCTAAGTCATCCATGATTGGCCAGCTCCAACCACACTCACTGAGATTCGGAGCTTCTTGGGCCTTGCCAATTTCTACTACAGGTTCATGTTGGGATTCTCCCATATTGCATGGGCCCTTAGCTAAATAACCAGGGGTGGTGGTAAGGATAAATTTGTGTGGGGTCGGTCCCAACAATAAGCATTCAATGATTTGAAGTATCACGTGTGCTCAACCCTAGTACTTTCACTACCAGACCTGCAACAACCCTTAGATATTGAGATATATGCTTCATACTATGCGGTGGGCGCCATTCTCACTTAGCATGGCCACCCCGTGGCCTATCATAGTGAGACACTATCATATGTTGTCCATAAGTACCCTAATTATGACAAATAAATGTACTCCATTGTGATATCCTACCACCAATGGAGACATTACATTATTGGGAATGAGACAGTCATCCACACTGATCATAAGACATTATAGTTCATGCAGACACAAGGAAAATTGTAGAATGATTTACATAAAAAGTGGTCCACATACTTGCAGAAATTCCACCTCAACATAAAGTATAAAATAGGAAGAACTAATCGCATCGTTGACTACCTCAACAAAATTCCAGTCGCGACACTCACCATGCTGCTAGAATCATGTGGCCATGAGACCTCTATATGGACACAACTCTATGAGATAGACCTGGACTTTTCCACCACCTACCAAATGTTGCGTGAAAATGCATTTGTCCATAACTTCCATCTTCAGGATGGGTTTTTGTGTTGTCTAGGCCATGTCTATGTTCCATCAAGTGAGGGAGAAAATCTTATCTGGGAATCCCACTAGAGTCAGGTGGCAGGACACTTTGGCATTGAAAAGATAGTGGTGATGCTACATAAACATTTCTACTGGTCAAAAATTCCATAGGAGGTCAGCAAGTATATCAGGTCATGCACTACCTGTGTTATTTCCAAACCAACCACTAAGAAACAAGGCTTGTACACCCCTCTTCATACTCCTAATAGGCCATGGGAATCCATCTCAATGGACTACATGTTGGGCCTCCCGTCCACCAAGCAGAGAAATTATTGTGTTTTTTTTTGTTGTTGATCGCTTTTCTAAGATGGTGATTATGGTTGCCTGCAAGAAGAACATCACAACAGAGGCCACTGCCAAGCTCTTCCTTGAATGAGTCTGGGTACATTTTGGAATCCCAAAAACCATTCTCTCAGATTGGGATAGTTGATTTCTCAGCACATTCTGGTCGAGCCTCTGGTCACTGTTGGACACCAAGCTCACCAAATCCATGGCCTTCCACCCCTAGATAGATGGCCAAACCGAGGTCATCAATCGAATGATTGTGCATATCCTTCGCATGTTGAATTCAAATCACCCTTGCACATGGGATGAGAGCCTCCCCTATGTCCAACATAGCTACAATCGAGCTCTGCATAGCTCAACCAGCCACAACCCCTTTCAGGTGGGGTTGGGATTCCAACCATTGGGTCCCATAGATGTTGCACTTCCCCTTGCAGTCACCTCGACCGACTCATTTCTTGCTCCAACTGAAGCTGACAAAGCCACCCCTTTCATTGAGCAGATCTAGCACAATTGTTAACAGGTTCAGGATATCCTAAAAAATTCCAATAACAAGTACAAGCAACACCATGATCAACATTGGGTGCCACATAAGTTTCAGGTGGGCAACAAAGTTTGGTTGCACTTGGAAAAAGAATTCCTAATAGGACCCCATCAGAAGTTTCTCCCACTCTGTTATGGGCCATACACCATCACCAAGGCTGTGGGGGATAATTATTTTGAGATCAACATTCCTCCTTTCCTTGGCCTGCACCCAGTGTTCAATGTGGATCTCCTTTGTCATTATTTCCCACCATTACTGGACACCTCAGATGTAGCAGAGCAGCTGACACTAACAGAGCTCAAACCCAAATGCATACAATAGGAATCCAACGATCATATTGTCGACACACAGATCAAGGGCACTTGGCAACAAAGGATCCAACTTTATCGAGTTGTCAAAGCATGGAAGCTCCTGCACCAAGGCAAGTGGCTCACCCGGGGCCAAATTCAGCAGAAATTTCCTCATCTGATGGGGGAACTCAACACAATGGAGAAAAATTATTCCTAAGGAGGGATTATTGATCTAGGTGGATATCAGTGACCACCCACCTCTTCCAACTAGCTCAAAACAGTTTTCTAACAATTTTGGCAATTTATTATTTTTAGAAGTTTTAACTTTCGGGGCCATGTTTAGGGCCTAAATAAAGGTTTTTGGCATCGAGCTTATCAATGTTGTAAAAAGGCATGACTGATCCCTCAAAATAAATCTCCTCAACGATACCTTTCCAATGGGATATCATACACCTAAAACATATATCGTATGCAAAAGTTACGACCCCGACAAGTTGATGTACTAACTTACCCAAACAGGGCCCACATGACTTTTGGCGCTTCATCTCCAAGGGTTAGGTTTTTGGATGTCTAGGATTTTTGGCATCACTTTTTATTGTAAAAAAGGCCTTCAAAGCATCATTGTAATCATCTTCTTGCGAATGAGCGTAGCCATCACATCTCTTCTCATAGATAATCCGCCACCATTCCAACAAGCTTGTCTCCGCTGCATTTTACAGTTTCATCTTATTTCCTTCTTGAATAGAAAACCAGTTTTACTTTATCTTTGTTATTTTGTGTTAAGGACCTGTTAATAATCTGTATTCATTTCATTCTTCTCATAAAATCCAGATCATTTTGGCTCCAAAAATAATTCATACCATATCTCACCCTAATCCAGAACCTGTAAAAGTACTAGACAATCCTGAAACATTGATCAGAAAAAGAAGTACAAAAGAAAGTCAAGGGAGTAGTATTCCTCCTCCTAGGTCCACCTCTCTTCTAGATAATTTTGTCACAATCCAAGACATCTAGTTTGATCTACCTTTTGAGAATATCCTTTTCAAAACCAAATCTAATATCTTTGTAGATGATATAGTTTTAGATCAATATATCCTCCAACCTGGTACACCTGAAAGACACTCTCCTGGATCATATCATGATCAACAAATCCTACAAAACTTTGAGAAGTTACAAGATCTAGCATCAGACTTTGATCAAGATTTTCACAAAGCCTACATTCAATAGTCTATGAACTTTCTTCCCTGACCATTTATGCATCTTCTATCAATCCTCAATTAGCTCATCCTATATCTTCCATCCCTACGTCTTCCACATATTCCACCACTTCTCCAGTAATTTTACAATTTAACATCCAAACTGTCACATGAGTTCATGCGATCCATCCTCCTCCACCAATCATGGCAACAAGATATGCTCCCCTTGTTTTGGCCTCTCCCTTACACAATGTGCCCCAAGATTATCAAACTAGGATTCCTCATTTTGATAGCACTGGAAGTATGACTGTAGAACAACATGTTGAAAAGATGAATGACTTCTTTGACCTGCAAGAAGTAGATTATAAAGATGTCAAAATGAGGTTGTTTTCCCAAATCTTAACTGGTGAAGTTAGGAAATAGTTCAAATCCTTACCAGTTGATAACCTTAATGACATTACTGTCTTTCACCAATCTTTTCTCAATAGATGGGAAGTTAAGAAAAATCCACTTCAAATATTATCTGAATATGAAAGTATTAAAAGAAAACAAGGGGAAAGTGTAGATGATTATTGCACTCGATTTAACAATCTTTATAATGCAATTCCAACAAACATACAACCTCCTCAAGGCCTAGCTTTGATCAAATTCCCTAATGGTTTTGATGTTGACATGTATTATCAATTGAGAGAAAGAAACCCTACAAATTTGGAAGAAATGAAAAGATGTGTTGTAAGTGTAGAGGCAAATTTGTTAGCTAAGAGATCTAGGCAGAGAACATAAATGAGAGTAACTATCAAGGAAGAACCATCTACCTCTTCTGATGATGCTAAAATAGACTACTTAGTCATAACTATGGAAAGGATGATGGAAAGATTAGGCATTACTAATAGGAATCCACCTAGAGAAAATCAACCTGGTCCCCAAATCACAAATCCTAATTTCAAGAGAAATCCTCCCAAAATCAAACAAAGAGAACCTAGAGAACAAAGAGAACAAAGAGGCTGTGATCAGCAAATTAGGCCACCTTTCCAAGAAAATTATGTTGATGAAGGGTAAGAAACAATTGAGGGACGTTATGATGTTCACATTAATCTTATAGGAATAAATGATAATGATTCTACTTTCCTTACCCAAGAAGAAAGAAATCTTTTCCTTCTTTCAAAAAATGAAGTTGATGAGGAAGAATCAGAACAACAAGCTTTTGAAAATTCAATTATGGAAGTTCATAGAAAGTATAAATTGAGAAGTAAGAAGTCTAATGATAATCCAACTAAGAAAGCTTCTGAATTTAAAAGGGATAATAGATACACCTTCCAAAAATATTCCTGATAGCCCCCAAAAGAAAAACTCAGAGGTCCCAACCAAAAGAATATATGAATATATATCAAAAACAACTCAAATTGAAGTTCCCTCCATGAGTCGTCCAAAAGATACATTACAAAATAATGTTGTTGAGAAATCAGATCTCCCTAATCAAAATAAAACTCAAACCTTATTCAACCTGGAAAATGAATTGGAAAAGCTCAAAATACCTATTCCTCTAACAACGTTAATGAATAATAATACTTACAAATCACAAGTGATCAAAGATCTGAACATAGAGGCAGGAATGAGTACAAACACAATAAACATTGCTTATGATCAACCAGAGATATTATTTGGGCTTGAAGTTGATGGAAAATATGAAAGTGGTGTTTTACCTCCATTTTATGTTAGTTTGAATATTCATGAAAAAACTTTGCGCAATTCCATGCTAGACTCTGGTGCTTCTCACAACCTTATACCTAAGGCTATTATGAATAACTTAGGACTTGATATCACTAGACCTTACAAGGATCTATATTGTTTTGATTCAAGTAAAGTTAAATGCATAGGCCTTATGATCCAGATTTTATGAGTAGAACGAAATGAATTAAGATTATTAACAGGTGCTTAATACAAAATAACAGAGATACAGTGAAACTGGTTTTCTATTCAATAAGGAAATAAGATGAAACTATAAAATGCAGCGGAAACAAGATTGTTGGAATGGTGGCATCTTATCTCTGAGAAGAGATGTGATGGTTGTGTTCATTCGCAAGAAGATAACTAGAATGAGGCTCTGAAGGCCATTTTACAATAAACATGAATGCCCAAAACCCTAGACATCCAAAAACCTAACCCTAGGAGATGAAGCGCCAAAAGTCATGTGGGCTCCGTCTAGATAAGTTAGTACATCAACTTCTCGGGGTCGTAACTTTTGCATGCGATCTCCATTTTAGGTGTATGATAGCCCGTTGGAAAGTTATCATCATGGAGATTCATTTCAGGGGCTAATTCATGCCTTTGGATATTATTTAGAATATCTATCCCTAAAAACCTTCATTCAGGCCCTCAAAATGGCCCCTAAAGTTAAAACTGCTAAAAATAGTAAATTGCCAAAATTGTCAGAAAACTGTTTTGAGCCATTTAGAAAAGTTGGGTGGACACCAATATCCACCTTGATCAATCCTCCATCCTTAGAAAGAAATGGTATCCATTGCATTGATTTCCCCCATCAGATGAGGAAATTTCTGCAGAATTTGGCCTCGGGTGAGCCACTTGCCTTGGTGCAGGAGTTGCCCTGCTTTGACGACTCTATAAAGATAGATCCTATGTTGTTGAGTTCCCTTGATCTATGTGTCCACAATATGATCATTGGATGATTTTTTTATGTATTTGGGGTTGATATATGTTGGTGTCAACTGCTCTGCTACGTCTGAGGTGTCCAATAATGGTGGGAAATAAGTGCGAAGGAGATCCACGTTGAACACTAGGTGGAGGCCAAGGAAAGGAGGAATGTTAGGCTCAAAAGAATTATCCCCCATGGACTTGGTGGTGGTGTACTAACCATAAAGGAGTGGGAGAATCTTCCGATGGGGTCATGTAAGGCGTTCTTTCGGCAAGTGCAACCAAACTTTGTTTCCCACCTGAAACTTATGCGGCACCCGATGTTGATCATGGTGCTTCTTGTACTTGTCATTGGGCTTCTGTAGGATATCCTGAACCTCTTAGAATATGTGATGGATCCACTCAATGAAACAAGTGGCTTTGTCAGCTTCAGTTGGAGAATTAGATAGTTTGGTTGAGGTGACCGCAAGGGAAGTGCAACATCTATGGGACCTAATGGTTGGAATCCCAACCCCACCTGAAAGGGGTTGTGGTTGGTTGAGCTATGAAGGGCTCAATTGTAGCTATGTTGGACATAGGGAAGACTCTCATCCCATGTGCGAGGGTTCTTTGAATTATACATGTGAAGGATATACACAATCATTCGATTTATGACCTCGGTTTCACCATCTGTCTGGGGATGGAAGGTCATTGATTTGATGATCTTGGTATCCAGAAGTGACCAGAGGCTCGACCAGAATGTGTGGAGAAATTGACTGTCCTAATCTGAGACAATGGTTTGTGGGATTCCAAAATGTACCTAGACTTGTTCAAAGAAGAGCTTGGCAGTGGCCTCTGTTGTGATGTTCTTCTTGCAAGTAACCAGAATCGTCATCTTAGCAAAGTGATCAACAACCACAAAAACACAGTCATTTCCTCACTTGGTGGACGGGAGGCCCGACATGTAGTCCATTGAGATGGATTCCCATGGCCTCTCAGGAGTAGGAAGAGGGGTGTACAGGCTCTGTTTTTTAGTGGTCAGTTTGGCAATAGTACATCTAGTGAAGGACCTGATATACGTGTTGACCTCTTGTCGAAGTTTTGGCCAGTAGAAATGTTTCTATAGCATCTCCACTAGCTTTTCAATGCCGAAGTGTCTTCCCACCTGACTCTAGTGGGATTCCCATATAAACTTCGCTCTCTCTCTTGATGGAACACATATATGGCCCAAATGACATGACAACCCATCATGAAGATGGAAATTATCGACAACAGTGTTTGCACCCAACATTTGGTAGGCGGTGTTGAAGTTCGGGTCTGTCTCATAGAGTTGGGGCCATCCAAAGGTCTCATGGCCGCAGGATTCTAACACTGTGGTGAGTGTTGCGACGAGTGGTCTGTTGAGGCAATCAAAGATGCGATTGGTGCTTCATTTTTTATACTTGGTGTTGAGGTGGAATTTCTGCAATAATGTCAATGACTTTTGATGGAAATCATTCTACAATTTTCCTTATGTCTGCAGGAACAGTAGTGGCTTATGATTAGTGTGGATGATTGTCTGCTTCCCAAGAATGTATTGTCTCTAGTAGTGACAGGATTGCACAATGGAGTACATTTCTTTGTCATAAGTAGGGTACTTAAAGACAACATCTGATAGTGTCTCACTATCATAGGCCACGATGTGGTCGTGCTGAGTGAGAACGACAGCCACCGCATAGTCTAAAGCATTTGTCTTGATCTCAAAGGGATAATGTAGGTTTGGTAGTGAAATTACTGGGGCTGAGCACAAGCGCTGCTTCAAATCGTTGAATGTTTTTTTGTTGTGACCGACCCAACAAAAATTTCATCTTACCACCACCCTTGGTTATTTCATTGAGCACCCATGCAATATGGGAGAATCCCAACACTAACCTGGGGTAGAAATTGGCAAGGTCGAAGAAGCTTTGAAGATGAGTGTGTGTGGTTGGGGCTGGCCAATCAAGAATGACTTGGATCTTGGCTGGATCCACATGTACACCATGTTGATCAATTATGTAGCCTAGGTAATGGACCATGTCCATGCCGAAGGAGAATTTTTCCAAGTTGGCATATAGCTTGTGCTGCCACAGGCTGTGCAGAACCTACTGAATATGATGCAAGTGTTCGGCCCAAGTATTGTTGTAAATGAGAATGTCATCTAGATACACAACTAAAAAAGTATTGGTGAATGGTCACAAGATATCATCCATCATCCTCATGAAAGTGACTAGATAATTTTTCAAACCAAAGGGCATGACCAACCATTCAAAAAGGTCTTCCTTTGATTTGTAGGCAGTTTTCCATACATCTGTTTATTCTATCGGGACTCGGTGGTAGCCAAACTTCAGATCAATCTTACTGCAGTATTTGGCCCCAGTGAGTTGATCAAGGAAGTCATCAATTCGGGGAATTGGGTATTAATTTTTGACTGTGATTTTATTCAGAGCCTCGTAATCAATGCAGAGTCGCCACCTTCAATCTTTCTTCTTTACTAGCATGATTGGGATCCTGCAAGGTGACGAGTTGGTTCAGATGTGCCCCTTGTACATAATTTATTTTATCTATATCTTGATCTCCTCATTTTATAATAGAGAGTGGGGATAGACTGGCCCATTGGGAAGTGGTGCGTCGGGGGTCAGATCAATGGGGTGCTTGACCTAGGAGAGAAGAGGTACCCTGGTAGGTGAGGAGAAGATATATGAGTATTCTTCCATGACCTTATCTACTTGTTTTTGGTGTGTGGAGAGGTCGGACATAGAGACCTTGGATGTAGCTATGATATTTCACTTATTCTGAGAGAGAATCATGAAGAATACAAACTTCCTTGTCTGAGAGATGACCTTCCTGCATTGCTTAGCAAAGGTCAAGGAAATAGAACTAGGTGGGACTGCCTCGGGTATCGTGTACAATTTTTTATTCAAAGTAATAATAACACTACGTGGCCTTATATATCATGACATTTCCATAAATAAGGTTGGCCCAAAAGAACATCAAAATATTCGAGAGGAGTAACATCACAAAATACCTCATCTTTGAAGGGCTTGATGTTGTACAACAGTCGCCACTGTTGGCTGATGTGGAGATTGTTTCCTTGGGGGAACCATCTAATGGTGTAGGGTTGTGGGTGCGGTGTTGTCGATAGGGCCAGCCACTTGACAACCTCTGTTGAGATGAGGTTCTTTTGGATACCGCTATCCATGATGAAGTGCAGTGGGGTGCCTTTTACCCACATCTGTGAATGGAAGAGGCATTATCCTTCTTTTGGCTTGTCCGGTTCACTAGGATGGAGCTTGGTGGTAGCAATGATTGCACTGGGATCTATGTCAATGATCTGTCTTCCCCTTTCTAGTTCTGTCAAAGAGTCTGAACCCACATCTGATGCATAGAATTTCACTTCGGCCACTAGAGACTACTTTGAGCGGTAGTCACTAGTGTTATGCCAAGGGCTCTTATGGAAGTCGCACCATTTCCCAGTATCTTTCTTTGTCTTTTTGGTGTCCTTATTTTCTTGCGACTTGGACTGGATATCTTGATACTGTCCATATTTTATCTATCCTTTGTTCTATCTGTTGGGGCCACCCTTTCCTAGCTTTTGTTGTGAGGGGTTCCCAGGCCCAAATTGTCGCGTCTTTTGTTTGATCTTCTTCTCGATTTTGATGACATATCGGTAGGCCACGGCCAAGGATGAGATGTCCAAAAAGTACATGTTGGTCTGGATGTATCTATGCAGAGCATCGTAATACTTGAGCACCATATGTCTCTCTGAATCTTTGATACCCATCTTGGTGCACAAGGTATGAAAGATATTTGTGAAATATGGCACTACTTGGTCTCTTTCTTACTATAGTGTCGTCCATTTGGTATACAAGTCGTCATAACTTTCGAAAGGGTAGTATTATTCCTTAATAGAATCCTTGAAGGATTTCCAAGTGGTCATGACTATAAATAATGAGGGTTTCATTATTTCCTTTTTCTCACAGAAATTTTCCCACCAATCTTTGACATGGGGAACGACTTTGAGCAGCACAAAAGTAATATTTTCTCTATTCGAAAAGTTATGGACAGAAAAATACCCTTCTAGTAGATTCAACCACTTGTCTACAACATATACATCTATCTGACCTTCAAATATAGGAATATCAAAGTTTATTTGTACCTTGAAGGGGGTGGCACCTCTGCTCGAATAAGATGTGTTGCCTATTGGTAGTCATCGAAGGATTTGCGCGAAACTATCCATCAACTCGTTCTTTTGTTGCATGAGGGATTCCTCAATCAACAGTTCAAAAGGATCTCCTGTCCTGTCATATTTATTTTCTCTTTCCATGAGAGGTCTCTTGGGTGTGCAAAAGATTTTGTCCTCAATAGAAACAAGCTCCAGGCCCAACTCTTTGTACTCCGACCTTGTTGGGAACATGCATTAGGACGACAAGGATCAGACCGCTCTGATACCACTGATCCAGATTTTATGAGCATAAAAAAATGACTACAGTCATAACACAAAATAACAGAGATACAGTAAAACTAGTTTTCTATTTAATAAGGAAATAAGATGAAACTGTAAAATGCATCGGAAACAAGCTTGCTGGAATGGTGGTGGCTTATCTCTAAGAAGAGATGTGATGGTTGCACTCAATCGCAAGAAGATGATTACAATGAGGCCCTGAAGGGATTTTTACAATAAATAGGAATTCCAAAAACCCTATACATCCAAAAACCTAACCCTAGGAGATGAAGCATCAAAAGTCATGTTGGCCCCGTCTGGGTAAGTTAGTACGTCAACATCTCGGGGTCATAACTTTTGCATACGATCTCCATTTTAGGCGTATGATATCTCGTTGGAAAGGTACCATAGAGGATACTAATTTGGGGGGATCAAGCATGATTTAGGCCATCATTTAGAAGGTTTATCCTGAAAAACCTTCATTTAGGCCCTCAAAATGGCTCCAAAAGTTAAAACTGCTAAAAATAGTAAATTGCCAAAGTTGTCAAAAAACTATTTTAAGCCAGTTGGAAAAGGTGGGTGGCCACCAATATCCACCTAGATCACCTTATCAAATATTTGTGTGTTACTTTAGCTTAAATCCCAACCAAGAGCATGGTAATGGACATAATTTTTGTAGACATTCCTCCTAAGTATGGCATGTTACTGTCTCACTCATGGGGAGCCAAGTTACAGGGTACCTTGCAATTGGACATGTCTTATGACACCATCCCATTATTTGGTCAGCAGAGGATATTATATAGGGAGACACTGATGAAATACATGGTCAATAGTCAGGATAAACATCATAATTATCCCTTATATTATGTTCATTCAGAGCTCGATTCTTTTGGAGTTACTTTGCACACACATAGGATTAATTTTTCCTAAGATTTTTCCTTGTTTATTAGTCATAATTAGTCATTATCTAGTCTCCTATATTTTAGGGGAGAATATTCCACCTGAAGAATATTCTCTTTTAGTTGACACTTTAGTTTGACTAGTTCAGTTGAGTTTAGATGTTGCATTGGTTTTATCACCATGCAACATTGGGATCATCACCATGATAATTCGACCTTGCCTTGGGATCATTACCATGCTGGTGCATTACCCTTGATTCCCTAATTTAACTCCTCACTACTCTCTGTTCAGTTAGTTAATTGAAGACTAGTTGACTAGTTAACTCAACTAGGTGGCAGTTCACTCCCGTAATTGCCTGAGAGACTAGACTAGGTGGAAGTTTACTCCTGTAACTACTGGTGTGTGTCCATATCACTCTAGACCACCACTATGGCTCATTATTTACTCATGTATCCTATATATATTGTAAATTATTCACTCTTTGAGTGTGGAATATAGTTAATGAGAATTATTTCATTGTTTCTCTCATTCTTCTTCTTTCTCCAATTCTCTCTGCAAATGTGTGTATTATTTTTTAGCTAGATCTATTTTGTGCCCATTCAACACATTTACATTGTATCAGAGTCTAAATACTGTTAAGAAAAAGCTACACCAAATTGTTTTTACAGGTACTGAAGATTGAAGAAAAAAGAAAGATGGAATCTATCTTTTACTCATCAACAATACTTCTCACGCCTCATAACTATCTGAAATGGAAGCCAAAAATTCTTCTTCATCTCATATGCAGAGGCTTGTACCAAATAACTATGGCAACAGAAGTAGATCCTAATTCCGCTGATGAGAAAAATGATTTTCTTAATAGACAAGATATGGCCATAGGAAGTATCTGCATGTTTGTTTCTCTCGAACTTTTCCATCAAGTATATGAAGAATCACAAGAATCAAATCCAAATGAATTATGGACCATATTGGAGGTTCTATTTGGGAATAAAGAATATTTTGAGTATTTCATGCAGGAGGTTGAACAGATAGAGCTAGAAGAGAAGCCATCAGAAGATCAAGCCTCTTATTATGAATTGTCTTCTACAAACGTATTTGCAGAAATTTGTATTCCATTAATTTAAGATGAAATATACTCCATTTCATATTTATTTTCTGAATTTCATGTGGAATATATATGGCATGCATCTTAGGGGTCACATCCAGACACTTTTCAATGGTCAATGCATGCATCTCAGGAGACAAAAAGGAAGTTGTGCACATTAGACTCCATTATGATATTTTCTGAGCAGAATTTTCAGAAACAAATTGGATATTTGAATTCCTTTCAGGAAAATATCCATTTTCAAAAAAAAAATCGTCTGAAACGGATTCTGGGAAGTGAAGTTATGATCGTTTTAAAATCAACAAAATTTTAGCGTTTTTCCAGAAACGGCTGCACAGTTTTCAAAATTTCATCCAAACTTTATTTGGATATTTTTCATTATAAGAAGAGAAAGTGGATATGTGTGGTCATATCAATTATGCATATACTTCATCAAATCCATGCAGACATCTACATCTTCAACAAAATATTCAACGAGCACAAACTTACACAGTTGCAAGGTCTTCTTGGAGTGAAGGACATGACTGCTTAGCAACTTTTTTTTGTTCCATCTCATTTTTATTTTTTTT
>ML778010.1:535945-548390 GCA_009831015.1 Picea engelmannii
TAAGTTTTACCCTCTTTCTTCATGTATTTCAGTGTGTATTTTTTATTTGGGTACCTAACATGGCCTTTTGTATTTTATATGATGATGGAGACATGGAAAGACAAATTGAAAATCTGGAGGATGATGCTTATAACTTGGAGGGGGATGAAGAAGAAAAAACAGTGATGATAGAATCTGATGAACCAAAAGAAACTCTGTGGAATTTAGACTTCGATGTTTTTTTTTATTAAGGAAGGATTAGGAGCTGGGGTGTGGGTTTAAATCTCAAAAAAAAGACATACAGAAAGCCATTCCTACCAGTTGAATTTTCAATGTACCAACAATATAACTGAGTATGAAGTGTTAATGTTGGGTTTCCAATTGTTAAAAAGGATTGGTGTTATCCCTTGATGAAGTTTTGGATATCCTTGTTCAGGTTTGACCTGTTTTGGGACTTCAATAGGCTGTCGAAGGAGGAGCGCAAGTAGAAGCAGAGATCGCGGGATCTCGGCCCCTTTTAGGGCGTTTTTGGGTTTTGGGCTTATGTAATAGGTATGGGGATGTCATCCCATGGGTTTACCCATGTTTATGCCTACTTGTAATGTATAAATAGAAATATAGGTGATGTAAGTACAAGGTGGAAAAAGGGTGTGATGCTAGGTGCTAAGGGAAAGAGAAGACCAATGTGCTTAGTGAAAGCGATAGTTGTACATGCTCTGTGCATATTGTGTGAGACTTGCAAGGCTAAGTGAAAGTGACTATAAGAGGTAGTGTAAAGGATTTTTGTTGTAACATATCTCAAGGAAGCAGGATCTGGTGAGGTGTGCATAGATCTCCTATCCTATGCGAAGTAGGATCTTATGGCTCTCTGCATGTAGATGATTGGCAGAAGATAATAAAGAAGGAGAAGAGTTGGTGGACGTAGCCCTAGGCTGGGGGTGAACCATGTATATCCTTTGTTATGGTTTCTTTGTGCATTATGGTTGTTTTATGGTTCATATGATTAATTCTTAGTACAATTATGCATGCTTAGATGAATATAATATCTTAGTGCCTAATGATGTGAATAGGATGCTAGATCTGATCTATGTTGATGTGTTTAGTGCTTGAATGTGTTGAATCTTGTTGAATATTGCACTACGTTGTAATTAGTGTTTATCTATGCTGTGGACAAAGGTTAGGTACTAATGAATAAAAAATGTTAAGTTATTTGTTAAGAGTATTGTAATCATAGATCGGTGTCCCATCTAAGGTTGCAGACACTAGAGTCCTGCAACCACCCCTGCCTCTACCTCGAGTGAGACTTCATCTATAGAAATTTTAATACAAATTATGTATTGCCTGGATTCTCTGTATCTAACAATTATATGCCACTGTTAAACACATAATCGCTTCTACAAATATTCTTGTGGAACTTAAAACACGATCGCCAATTGCAATATCAAGAAGAAAGATCAATCACACATAACACAGATGTTTTACTAGAAAAGCATAAAGCTAAAAACCCCACTATCATATATTATGTATATCATGGATCATGAAACAATTTCATAGAAAACTCTAATCCAAGATCTCTCAATACAATACAATCATCACACACAGTCATACAAAAATCAACAAATACATGTGCCAATTCTCTGCCTCCAAACAGCCTACTTCCTCTGCGTAGCCCCTGCAATGGAATAACCTGCAAATGAATTCAAATTGCCTCTTTCCTAGGCTACACATTTCTCATGGGCACATCCACTATGTGTGTGATTGTATGAGTGCACTTCACTCAAATCACAACTGATAGCCAAACTACCCCTTTCACATGTTATCTCAACTGGGTCTCCATTGGATCTGACTTGCATGTAGTTAACAGTACTAAATCTTCAGTTGCATGTGAGATCACTGATTGTGAATTAATTAATAATTAATTCACTGAACTCTCACTAGTGTAAGTTTAGTTACAACTAGTACAACTAATCTTAACTCACTTAATTGAGTTAAACTACTTCACAACTCACATAACTAGACTTATAACTCTGTTACAACTTCAAGTCACTTAGTTACAAGTAATTCGACTTCCATGTCCCACCAATAAACCTTTGAATTGGAATTTCCTATAGCTAACTGATTTTCCATTTCAGTTAACTATTTTCAAGTAATTATGAGATAATAGATTAATATTTATTGTCCAATTTATTTAAGGGAAAAATAAATTAGACACACATTTCTTGTTGACTTTTCAACACTCCCTCTCAACAAGAAATGGATTATCCTTCACCCCAATCCTGTCTCTATGGTATTCAAATTTTCTCCTGGTGAGCGCCTTCATCAGAATGTCTGCATCCTGATCTTCCATAGGAATGTACTGAAGCAACATGATCTTCCACTGCACACAATCTTTGAGATGATGATACTAGATATATATATTCTTAGATCTATCATGAAACACATGATTAATTGAGAGTTTAATGTAAATATGATTATCACAAAGAATCAACATCGGATCTAAATGAGAACCAAACAAACCAAGCAAGATATTTCTCATCCAAATAGCCTCACATGCAGCTTGAATTGTTTCCATGTATTCCACTTCCGTTGAACTGAGTGCCGCAGAACTCTGTTTCCTGATGTACCAATAAACAACTGTAGAACCAATACTAAAGATCCCCCCTGATGTGATCTTTCTATCCGTTGGGCTACCTGCCCAATCTACATCTGTGAGGCCATACAACTTCACCTCATCTATCTGTATGTACCATAATCCATACTCATATGTGCCCCTCAGGTATCTCAGGACATGCTTACCCACCTTCCAAAAGATCTTGGTAGGCTTAACCATCGCTTGACTCAGCTGGTTAACTGCATCGCAAATGTTTGGTCTCATGTTCACTAGATACATTAGAGAACCCACTAATTGTTGATAGATAGTAGCATCCACTACTTCTCGAGAAGTAGCATCCTCTTTCCTCTAGTTTCCTGGAAGAGGAGTATCCATGTGCTTGTATCCCTCCATGTGAAACTTACCCAGTATCTCCCTTGCATGCTTGCCTTGAGACACAAAACGTTCACCATCTCGCTGCCATATTTCCAATCCAAAGAAATAATGAAGGAGGCTGAAATCCCTCATCTCAAACTCCTTTGCAAGGTCCTCCTTGCATGAGTGCATCAGTTGCTCATCATTAGTCAGTATTAAATCATCAACATAAAGAACAATGATTAAAAGCTTACCCTCCACCACAATGTTTTATAGGTTTGCATCCGCTTCACTTTTGGTGAAGCCCAGTCCGATTAAATAACTGTCTATCAGAGTGTACCAAGCACGAGGTGTTTGCTTCATCCCATACAATGCTCTCTTGAGTCTGCACACATGTGACTCCCTGCCAAAGTTCTCAAAAAATTATGGCTTCTCAATGTACAGTTCTTCCTCAATGATCCCATTAAGAAACGTAGTTTTTACATCCATATCATGAATGCGCCAGACCATCTACACTGAGAGTGCATAGATGGATCGTATAGAAGAGTACCTTGCGACAGGTTGAAAGGTCTCATCATAATCTATCCCCTCAACCTGTGACAAGCCCTAGGGCACAAACCAAGCCTTGTATTTCTCCACACTCCCATCAGCATCTTTCTTTACCTTGTACATCCATCTTGAACCTACCATTGATTTGTCGACCGATCTTGGGATAATTTCCCATGCACTGTTTTTGACAATGGAGTCATATTCCTCCACCATAGCATCAACCCACGTGGGATCATGCAGTGCTTCCTAAAAGGAAGATGGTTTAGTCACATTAAATTTTCTCATGAGATCCATGTATCCAGTAAATTGGTCTAGAGACTTTCTCTATCTGCACTGTGAAGTAGGGGCTCCTACATTCTGTGCAACATCTATTCACAATCTATCAACTTTCATGGTGCGCTTTCTTCCATTTCTGATGGATGGATCTACTTGAGTGGCTTCCTCCACTCCATGAACCTCCTCATGTGGCTAATCCACATCTTAGGACTCATCTTTGGGAGCCAGAAGTTCCTCCTCTACATGCAAGTCTAACTCCCTCTCAAGCAACAACGCATGGCTTTCCGCTCATCAAATTTTATATCTTGTCGCATAAAAATCATATTATTGTTAGGAAAATACACACGATAATTGTGGGGTGTTTCTATGTACCCCACAAATATCCCAACTTTAGAAGTCAGTTTCATCTTCTTGCTGGCATCCTTGGTCACACGCACATAAACAGATGAGCCAAAAATCTTAAAATGAGAAACATCAGGTTTCTTACTAGTGAAAGCTTCTTTAGGTATACTCATGCCAAGTAGTCTATGAGGACAACATTTTTTCACATAAACCGTAGTATTGCATGATTTCGCCCACAAATGCATTGGTAGGCCCTAATCATGCAACATTGCTCATGATGCACCCATGATCGTTCTGTTCTTCCTCTTCACAACACCATTTTGATGTGGGTTATGAGGTGCTATGAGTTATATTTGAATTCCTTCTTTGTTGCAGAAGTATTTGAATTTGTTAGAGATGTATTCTCCACCATTATTGGTCCTTAGAGCTTTCACTAGCTTCCCCGACTCTTTCTCCACCAATGTTGTAAACTCACAGAACTTTGAGAATATTTGATCCTTCTTTTTCATGAATAAGATCTGGCATTTACGAGAAAATTCATCAACAAAAATAACATAATACTTATGTTTCATTGTTGAAGCAATTGGGAATGGTCCACACATGTCTGTGTGAACTCTCTCCAGGATCACTGAAGCATGATTCTCCTTTTCATGAAAGTTGGAATTTACATACTTCCCCATGGTGAAACCCTTGCACTGATCTAACTGACAAAGTGTTCCCATTGGAAGTCCAGTAGATATTTTCTGGATGATTTTTAAGGCTCCATGATGAAGATGGTCCAATCTCCTGTGCCATAATTTGCCCTCATCCCGACTCATAAATTTTTCTTCCTTGCCCATCATGATAGTGCATCAATCTACCTCCATCTTGTAGAGATTCTTAACTCTAATCCCTATCCTCTTGATTGTTGAAAACAACGTCATAGCCTTTGTCCTCCAAAATTGTGACTGAGACTAGGTTTTTCTTCAGACCTGGAACATGCATAACATCTTTTAGTTGAAATGGTTTACCTGACTCTCTCTAAAAGGTAATGGAACCAATTCTAGTCAAACTGTATCATCCATCATCACCTATCTGTATATGCATTTTGAGATCTTTCTCCTCCAATTCACTGAAAAGATCCTTATCTCCCATCATGTGGAAGGAAGCGCAACTATCCAAATACCACACCGATCCCAATGCACTTGAATCCACGCATGTGATAAAAGAGAAGTCAAGGTCAAATTATGAGGAAAGGGCCTCACCATTTGCCGCTCCAAGAACCTTCTTTTTCTTCTTCTTCTACGGACAGTTAGAAGCAAGATGCCCATGTTTGTGACAATGAAAACACTTCACTTTGGACAAATCCAACTTCTTGAATTTAGACTCAGATTTTGAATGGAATTTCTTCCCCTTCCCTTTCCTTTCCTTGGCATCCAAAGAAAAATCCTCTTCATCATCATGCTTTTATGAAGTTCCATCTCTGGTGTTCTGCCTGAACTCCTCCTACACTATGATTTGACCATAGTCATTCCCAATTTGGCAATTTATCCCTTCCATTGAAAAAGTCTTGATAAATGTGCCAACTCTTGGGAATTCCTAAGAGAACCAAGATCACCAAATCATCATCAATGACTATTATTCCCACACTGCCCAGATCATCTCAACATTGGACAAACTTCATGAGATATTTTGGAATGCAATCGCCCTTCTCCATCTTGATCTTGTTGAGTTTATCTTTGAGTGCCAATTTCCTATGGTCATTGTTGTTTTGGAATAGATCTATAAAAGTCTTCCACATTGCATGTGGTGTGTCTTTCCCATGGAGGTTTGAGACAATTTGGTCTCTTACTCCCTCCAACAGGATCATCCTCGCCTTTGCTACCTTCTTTTTCCATGCATCAAGATTTGCAGTGTCTGCAGCATTTGTCTTAGGAACATCTTTGTAAATGAATTCCTTCAATCCATTGTCTTCGAGTACTACCTCCATCCTATCCTTCCAAGAAATGTAGTTCAAACTTCCCTCAAGTGCATACTCTAAGCTCAAGAAATTGAAATCCATTTTGATCTTGAATTAGCTGTAGCACCAAGAAAGTCTCTCTGCAAATTCGAATTCTATCCAATCACAAACTCATCATCTGCAATCTTCTGTGCTCTGATACCATGTATACATTTTAATAAAAATTATGTATTTCCTAGATTCTCCTGATATAACAATTATATTTCACTATTAAATACATAATCGCTTCTACAAATATTCTTATAGAATTTAAAACACGATCGCCAATTGCAATATCAAGAAGAAAGATCAATCGCACATAACATAGATGTTTTACAGGGAAATAATAAAGCTAAAAACTCCACTATCATATATTATGTATATCATGGATCATGAAACAATCTCATACAAAACTCTAATCCCATATCTCTCAGTACAATACAATCGTCTCACACCATCATACAAAAACCAACAAATACATGTGCCAATTCTCTGCCTCCAGACAACTTACCTCCTCTGCATAATCACTGCAATGGAATAACCTGCCAATGAATTTGAATTTCCTCTTTCCTAGGCTACGAATTGCTCATGGGAACATACACTATGTGTTTGATTGCATGAGTGCACTTCACTCAAATCACAACTGATAGCCAAACTATCCCTTTCACCTGTTATCGCAAATGGGTCTCCATTGGATCTGACATCCATGTAGTTAACAATGGTAAATATTTAGTTGCATGTGAGATCACTGATTGTGAATAAATTAATAATTAATTCACTGAACTCTCACTAGTGTAAGTTCAGTTACAACTAGTACAACTGAGCTTAACTCACTTAACTAAGTTAAACCACTTCACAACTCACATAACTACACTTATAACTCTATTACAACTTCAAGTCACTTAGTTACAACTAATTCGACTTCCATGTCCCACCAGTCAACCTTTGAACTGGAATTTCCTATAGCTAACTGATTTTCCATTTCAGTTAACTATTTTCAAGTAATTAGGAGATAGTAGATTAATATTTATTGTCCAATTTATTTAAAGGGAAAATAAATTAGACACACATTTCTTGTTGACTTTTCAACATCATCTGCTTCGCAGGTGTTTCCAAAAGGGACGGTAGTTAGGGTTTTGTTGGTGCGTTGTTGAAGCATTGAACCCTGGGTCTACCCCTGTGCCAATAACTGGTTCCATTGTTGGGACTTGAAATTGTGATTGTTGGGAATTGAGGAAAATAAAGAATTCTATGTGTGTAGATCTGTTGCTTTAGTGCGTCGTATTCTACTTGATTTATGAAGTTATGTTCTAAGAAAGGAGGTAGATCTAAAGAAACGAGGTAAGATCTGAAATATTTGTGCTCTTATAGAGGTAAGATAAATGATTTTTTTTTATTAAAGATTTAAGATCTGAAAGCTGTGTGCTCTGATAAAGGTAAGATAAGTGGAAAGTTTTGTTTCAAAAGTATGGATCTAGATATTTTTGATAAATTTTGTCCTAGTCTGAAAAATAGGGTAGAGTTAGAAGAAATAAGGTTTGATATGAGTAGATCTGATAGAAATAATGGAAGATATGTTATTCCTATGCATAGAAAGAATGTTTTGACTAAAAAATGGATGGAGGATCCTAGGAATAATTTCCTGCAGGTTATCCACCATGATCCTAGTTTGCAGTACAAGAAACTATGGGGATCATTTAAGAGGAAGAGATGATTAAATATTTGTTACAGATGCAGAAGGTCGATCCATATTGATAAGGATTTACCTGATATAAGACCTAGGTGTCTTTGTTGTAAAGATATGGACCATTACATTCTGGATTTCCCTAGAATGATTGCTAAGGTTGAAAGAATGAATATGAGACAAGAAAACCATGAGAAAGGCCAACAAACTGAGACCATGGAAGAACCCTAGAAAGAATCAGAGATTGTATTACTACAAATGAAAGAAACCCTAAATGACCATAGAGATATAAACTTATCAGAGATCTTCAAAGAGAAAGAGTGCATAGAAACAAGAACAGGAGACTTCGACATAGACTGTGTTTTGGATGAGGAAACACGGGTGAATATTATGACAGAAAGAACTTGGTGTAACAACCCTAGATGAATACATGCTTAGGGATTATTAAGTAAAATTTATTAGATAATTGATTGTCCTAATATGGTTTTAATTAAACAATGATTAGTATTAATAATATTAATTGATTATTTATTTATTAATTAATTGTTTTAACTTTTGATTAATTAATTAATTAATTAATTATTATATATCACACTCAATGATATTGGTAATAATTTAAGGGGGGCTTAATAATTTTAAATTGTTTAATTAAAATGCTTTATGTATGCGGGAGGGGATAAGGCATTAAAGAAAGGGATAAGATATTAATGAAGGGGGGATAAGGCATTAAAGAATGGGATAAGAAATTAATAAGGGGGAGATAAGGAAATTAATGAGGGGGAGGAGAGTTGGTGAAGGAGGGATAAGGAAGGGAAGGAGTTTGACGGGAGGCATTCCACGGAGGTTGGGGGATGGATTTTGGGATCTCTAGGATTTGCAGAGAGGGAAGTGAAATTTGTGAGTGGGATTGATACAGTGCACCGGAGTTGCTGGGGGTTTTGGGCACGGGGGCCAAGATATCCGTTGATATCCTGGAGCTAGGGAGCTACCTAGTTGGCAGGGAGGAATGGATTTGGGCAGTGTTCATAAGAGATCAAGGAGGCAAGCTGCGGACAAAAGGAGGGATAATAGCATCAAGTTCAGGTACTTATTTAAATTTATGCACTATTTTTCATTATGATTAATTAATTTTATTATCATTGATATATTTGATTGCGAATGTGCTAAATGAAGGTAACTTTTAAATTTTACTGCTATGTTTTAAATAAATGGTTGTTTATAAAATTTGGCTCTTAAATTGGGTATCAGAGCCCTGGTTCAAAATATGGAACCAAGGGCCCGAATAAGGGGTTTAGTTATAGTAAATCCCTAAATAAATATATTAGGGTGAATAAAAAATTGGGCCTTAAAGGCCAAAACTCCAGCCACGCTTAACCTGCAAACAAAACACATAAATTTTAATAAAAATAAAAATAAAATAAATAAATGCAATACAAATTTTAATACGAATTTACTAAAGTAAATCAAGCAACTAGGGTTGTTACAAACCTAGTCTACTGGGACCTATTTCCCATGCTGTACGCTGCTCATTCTTGGAGACTGTGACAAAATAATGAAGGCACCCAATTCCTCTACTCCATAAGCTTCATAAAAAATAACTTAAATGACCTTTCTTATCACTATTTCTGCACAAAACGATGTCTATCCCCGTTTTTGTTTGTTGTTCACTGGTTTTCTCGTGAACATGACTACGGTGCACTAATCTATTAAATAACTTTTTGAACTGTTTAAAAGGGTTTCTAATGCAAAATATGGAAGGCCAATTTAAGCGCTTAGAAATCAAGTGAAATGGACTCCTTAAGAAGCAGTAATCAATCAACTTTAGTAACAACCTGGCCAAACATAAGCTATATATTACTGTAAACTCTAATAATAAATGGCGGTAAATAAAATCAATTATGACAAAATCCTAGACCGGGGCCATAATCTTCAAAAAAAAATCGGTCAGGCAAATTCTCTCCTACAGTCGAATTTAGTCTCTTGGATGTTTAAATACCTAAAAAAATTCATTAATAACAATATAGTTGAAAAACTAAAAGCTTGACACACAAAAGAAAATGGACTGGGAATAAGAAGAAACTAGAATTTAAATTCAGGAAGCCTGCGAATGAAGGGCTTGAACTCATCCGAACCCTGGGTTGGCAAAGAATCCCCGTCCATTCCTTCCATTTCAGGATCCACTTGAGGAGACAGAAACCCTATCAGCAGATTCAAGACATAAATCCCTAATCCGTAAGACACGATGTAAAATCCCTACGCATAATAAACCCGCAAAATATATATAGTCGCTGCAGCAAGAGATCCAAGCCATCTCCCAACAGGATGCAGCGTTGATTTGTCTAGGTAATATTGAAATCTCTGAGAGAAATTGTTCCTCCATCTGGCAAGGCCAACAGGAGATCCGCCATCAACTGTAACTCCCTCCATAGCACGCAGGGTTCTACGGTTTTCTAGCCGATGTCTCTCACATGCACAGAACAATAATAGGTCCAGAGGATTTGACAGTTAATTTCCTTGTGATATTATCAATTTTGTGGAAATTTTTGGGGTTTCGACTGTCTGAACCAGCTTTGAAATTTGAATAACTATGCCAAGATTGATATCTTTGTATATGGCCCGTTCCGTATCTAGTAGTACCCAGATTAAGCTCCCGGAACGTCGATAGCTGAGATATATTTTAGCCGATTGACTCCATGGAAGGTAGAGTGAGATGGCCATAGATGGAAATAATGTTTGGTGAAGCGGACACGAGAATATCCAGAGTGTGGGAAATCTGAAGCTACAAGTGTAAATTATTTATACTGTGTTTTTCAGGGAGGACACAACCCTTGCCCCATGATGGGATTTCCTTGCAAGCACAGGAGAAAAAGAAACCAAATGAAATCTCAACATAAATCAAGAACTCAGGGATTACCTCAAAAATAATTTACGATAACAATTAGCGCATTACAACTGAAATTATAAACTCTGATTACCATTGGGACAGAACTAAATCCAAGATGGAATAAATTTCAACTGAAATACAGTTTACCAACTACTGTTCCAGAAATTCAGTGCAAGATTCATCAACTACTACTCTTACTTTCGTTTGAGCCGAGACTGTCTTTGATGAGATCTATGCCTTTTCCTTTGCCCACGAATTACGCCTATCAGTCTCTGGTACATCATAGGCGGGTTATCATATAGAGAGGGGGCTAGATGGATAAGCGGGCCTGGTTTCACCATGTTGGGTGGCCAAAACATCTACCCTTCTGATTTCAGCTCATGAATAACAGCCCTTGCAGACTAGGAAAATGAAGGAGGCAACGAAGTAGAACGCCGAGCCGAGGAAAGAGGCGATCTGAGGTTTTGGTATTGAGAGCCGGAGGCCGGGCACGTGGGCCTCATGCCAGAAGCCTGACCTTAAAGGCTGCCAGCGAATGCCACAGATGTTTTTATATATATTAATGTTTAGTTTTAATAATTTGTTTAAAAGTATTAATAATCATTTTTAATAATTAAATTATCATTTTATATATATTAATTTTTAGTTGTAATAATTTATTTAAAAGTAATAATGTGCTTGCATAAAATTTTTAAATTTAAAAAAATTAAATATATATATCTATATATATATATATATATATATATATATATATATAATTATGAGTTTTTATTTAAATAATTTAATAAAATAGGGCTAAGTATAAATTTAAATGGAGTCTGTGGCATTTGAACCCCGAACCTCCCCACTATGCAAATCTTTGACAATGGTCGCCCTACCAACGCGCCATGCGTTGTTTCTTTTACAAATAATTTCACATTTAAATACTTTAATTGTCATACCCAAGACCACATGCCAAGCTATCAAGCGCCTTTTTGAGCCGTACAGGTCACATGCCAAGCTATCAAGCACCAATGACATAAATGGAGGAGCCCACAAAGGGACGTATGTGCTCAACGCGACATCTTAAGAAGAACACTAACGCCGAAAGGTACATAGCGCTGGTGAACGCCGAAACGTGGCTGGCAGTTGTGGACAATTATTTAGATGCAACGGTCTAATCCTATTTAATCATTAAACATGGTAATTATATAACCTTACAACAATTTTTTTTTATGTGATTAGGTAAATGTTAAAAAAAAAAAATTAAACATGTTAACGAATGTTGTGATAAATGCAAGAAAGTTATGAACAATAAATGTGACCCATTGATTTTGGAGGACGACTAAGAATATGCCAGCATCTTCAATGCGTAGCCATCAGATAAGGGTTTAAGGCTAAGTAAGATTTAAAAGATCATTAATTGTGCCCATTGTCAGTAGGTGTACGCCTCTCGGCGTAAATTAATAAACATAAAGTCAGAAGTCACTATAATCAAGTTGTATGCGAAAGTTAAAAGGCTTAGACTGGGAAAAGCGGGAAGGAGGCGACATATGTACTAGGAGAGTAAGCATAGGAAGTGGCGAGTGAGGCGCAAGGCTAATGTAGCTACAGGGAAAAGGAACCAATAGTTATTTTTGTAGGGGCAAAGAAACCAAGCTTAGAAGCTTAATCCTAACCCTAACCTAGCCAATCCCCTAATGGAGTAATGTCTATTTACAGACAAGTAAAGAAAACTTACGCCTAACCCTGTTTCTAGTTTGAGTAGCACCAATTTGAAACATCCTGGAACTCACCCTGACAACTTTG
>ML778010.1:554069-565265 GCA_009831015.1 Picea engelmannii
TCCACTTACGGGTTCTATTTGGAGTTAGGTCAATATAGTTGATGCTCCAAGATAGTCTAGCAGAGGAAGGATAGGAATGGATATGGAAGTAGGTTAGGGAGGAAGGATGAGTAGTAATAGTTGAGAAAGTATGGAGATCTGTCATGTGGTGGAAGTTAATGTTTTTTTTCTTAAAAAAAGAAAAAAAGAAATGAATATTCATTATTACGTAACTAAACCAAAGTGTTTAAAATAAAATTGTTGAACCAGATAAAAGTAATTAAAGGATTTCTCAAACAATTGATTGGTTTGTTGTCTTTTATAAAAGACTAGTCTTGCAAACTGGATTGAATGCATACATAAATTACTAAAGGATGACAGTTTTGATTATTAGTACTTGCACGAGATTTGCATGTACTAGCTACACATGCATTTCTTGTACATATACACTAGTGTGTATGAGCTTTCTTGAGTCACTTACTGATAACATCAGTTATTTGTTATGAATGTGTGAACCATGTTTCTTTTCCTTTGTACCACGAGATACCTTAACTTCGGGACGAAGTTTCCTGAAGGGTGGGTGTATGTAAAAACCCTAGATGAATACATGCTTAGGGATTATTAAGCAAAATTTATTAGATAATTAATTTTCCTAATATGGTTTTAATTAAACAATGATTAATATTAATAATATTAATTGATTATTTATTTATTAATTAATTGTTTTAACTTTTGATTAATTAATTAATTAATTAATTATTACATATCACACTCAATGATATTGGTAATAATTTAAGGGGGGCTTAATAATTTTAAATTGTTTAATTAAAATGCTTTACATATGCGGGAGGGGATAAGGCATTAAAGAAAGGGATAAGATATTAATGAAGGGGGGATACGGCATTAAAGAATGGGATAAGAAATTAATAAGGGGGAGATAAGGAAATTAATGAGGGGGAGGAGAGTCTGTGAAGGAGGGATAAGGAAGGGAATGAGTTTGACGAGAGAAATTCCACGGAGGTTGGGGGATGGATTTTGGGAGCTATGGGATTTGCAGAGAGGGAGGTGAAATTTGTGAGTGGGATTGATACAGTGCACCAGAGTTGTTGGGGGTTTTGGGCACGGGGGCCAGGATATCTGTTGATATCCTGGAGCTAGGGAGCTACCTAGTTGGCAGGGAGGAACGGATTTGGGCAGTGTTCATAAGAGATCAAGGAGGCAAGCTACGGACAAAAGGAGGGATAATAGCATTAGGTTTAGGTACTTATTTAAATTTATGCATTGTTTTTCATTATGATTAATTAATTTTATTATCATTGATATATTTGATTGTGAATGTGCTAAATGAAGGTAACTTTTAAATTTTACTGCTATGTTTTAAATAAATGGTTGTTTATAAAATTTGGCTCTTACACTTGGGAAATTTTAGGACAGGTTACTATGATTCCTTCATTGGAAGGAATAGGATTATTTAGAGGAAAGATAATAAACCTATGTGGAAGACTTACCCAAACATCTATGAGTGTTCATGGAACTTCGACGGAAGAAGAATTTGAGGTTGTTAAATTTATTGAGAACAACACCCCATTTGCTATGTTACTAGGAAAAACATGGATTGAGAAAGATCAGATCCAAAGAAAACAAGAAGTGGAATCTCTATAATAGAACAAGAAATAACTAAGAGATTTCATGGCAAGAGAATAGCTCACTTACTGGAAGAACAAGATAACCAGTCGAAGCTATTGAGAAATGGAAATATGGATGTCGAAGTTGAAAGAACAAAAGAAAACCTAGAACACTTGTCTGTACAAGAGAGTAGAGCACCTACCCCAGACAGAGAAGAAGTATTTTCCTTGAACCCTATGAAAAACTATCAAAAACGTGAATTTACTATGCCAAGAGGAGAAAAGAATCAGAATGGGAAGAGGAACCCAGTAACACAGATCATAGGGAAGAAGGCTAGAAATCTCAACAAGAAGAAAGTAAAGTTGGAGAAATTACAGGAAGTTCCAAAGAAGACTTTGCAGAAGGAAGGTCTCAAGAACTCAAACTTCGTCGAAATATCAGAGAAAATCAGATTGGCACTTCGCCATGAAGGAGAGATATGACCATTGGAGTCATTATAACCATTAGATTGATGTTCCTGAATGGTTAGAATAAAAGTTATGATCATAAAGCTTGTCATCAGACCATTGGGAACGTGTCGTAATTGACATAACTACATTGATGAAGGATTATTTTCCATTGGTAGGATCCGTTACATCCCTATCTACTTATCCCATCGAATTTTGCACTGAGCACACTTTCACGAATTGTATCCAAGCCAACAAGAGAACTCATTGTTACTATTGAGACCTTGCCATCCTTTCTATTGCATTGAGAAATCGTTCATCAGCTTGAGATATCTGATCTCGAGCGGGCATGTCGGATGATCTCAGCACTGTGGAAAAGTCAATAGAGGAAATTTTAATCGATCTAATGGCAGACAGATTGATGTCCACAGGAGTTCAAGCCTCATCAACGTGAGGAGTGCAAGCCTCCCCTTCAATTGCTCACAAATCTGGACCATCCCAAACTACAAATGAGAAAAGATCCAAGAATCGAGATGACTTGGTGAACATGGTGTTAATCCATTCCATCTCGCCCGACTACATCTCGCCTCTGGTCGGCATGGTGAATCATGACAGTGTCCCCAAGGACTTCGACTACACCTTGGTTACTACGTACCTCCCAAAGGGGATACGCACAGGCAAGCTTCAGCCAGATAAGATCACGACACTAAAGATCAACAACTTTAACCTAGGGGATCATAAGAACTTCAACATGCTTGTTGATCACAGGTATTTGACTAGGATGAAGGGGAAGAAGTTGAGGATAATCCCCCAACCATGGACTATGGACCTCACACAGTCCACCATCCTGAACGTGATGAAAATACCCCATTTTGGAAGGCACCAGGAGGTTAACATGTGTTAATCTCCTGCTTTCGATATTCCATGGAGGTTATTTGTGGCTAGAGAGACACATCACCGTCGATTTGGTGTTGATCCATTGGATCACCGTATTGAGCATGCAGGGACCAGACCCACAAGAATTTTACCCAAGAAAGGATGCAGATCACACCCTAGCGTAGAAGACTAAAGATACATACGACGATGTGCAGAAGGGGAAATGAGGCTACAAGGTAGCCTCCATCCAGAATGTCGTAATGAGCCTTTATTTCCAGTTGATTTCTAATAATCTAGTTTGAAAGAACAGACCCATGCAGGCCATAGGGTTTTTTTCTTGACTTCGCACGGAAATGCGTGGAGGGGCTACAGATGAATTAGGAAAAATACTTAGTGAACTAGCTAGACCAAGACTATCACGAAGCTCAGGATCAGGGCTATGAGTTCCATTTTAGTTAGTTGTTGATCCTGATCACGTTTATAGACTGAGAGATGCCGGAAGGTTTGACCTTCCTTGAACTAGATCCATATGAACCCATAGATGCAAAGTTCACATCTCTATGGTATTCAAGTGATATGGGAAAAAAATGTAAATAAAACATGGTTTTCCACAACTACTACCTGTAGCTAAAGAGGGCTATTGAGTTTTTCCCTCGTATAATGCCAAATGCCCTACACAGGTTCAGGCCATTTGTGAAGTTCCAAGAAGACAGACATTTTATATACATCATTGCATGTGGAGATGAACACAAAGAAGTACTACAAAGTTACTACAAACTCACAGAGGAGGACGTAGAAGAAATAAGTAAGGAGTGGCCTACAGAGCTCCTTATCCCTATCGACCCTGCAAAACTGTTCGATCTTGAACTTATCGAAAGCTCGGTAATCACTCGTGAAGGGTATGATACACCTGGAACTAGAAGAAGGAAGAAAATAGAAGAGGTCCAACAATTGAGCAAGGCAAAGTAACACCACCACAGAATCCCTCTTATGACACAAAGCCATATCACAAAAGAAAGGCTTCTCCCACGAAACCCACATCATGGAAGAAGTCAAAAGCCAGTAAGACCAAGTTGCAAATTGTGCTCACACTCGGTGACTTCGAATTCATCAAAGAAGTTGTATCAGACACCTCAGAAGATATTTTGCAGAGAAATGAAGTTAAGAAAGAGACCATGTATGAAAAAATTGAAGAAGAACTGCGAGGGGTACAATAAGCCCTTCACTTCAGCCACGTAGTCTCGACTGCACCCCCTCCATCAGAAGAAACAAAGTTGGATATTATTCAAATTATGACCTCGGTTTTTCCATCTATCTGGGGGTGGCAAGTCGTGGATTTGACGATCTTGGTATCCAGAAGTGACCAGAGGCTCAACCAGAATGTGCTAAGAAATTGACTGTCCTGATTTGAGACAATGGTTTGTGGGATTCAAAAATCTACCCAGACTCGTTCAAAGAAGAGCTTGGCAGTGGCCTCTATTGTGATGTTCTTCTTGCAAGCAACCAGAATCGCCATCTTATAAAAGCGATCAACAACCACAAAAACACAGTTATTTCCCTGCTTGGGGGATGAGAGGCCCGACATGTAGTCCATTGAGATGGATTCCCATGACCTCTTAGGAGTAGAAAGAGGGATGTACAGGCTCTGTTTCTTAGTGGTTGGTTTGGCAATAGCGTAGGCACTAAAGGACCTAATATACTTCCTGACCTCCTGTCAAAGTTTTGGCTAGTATAAATGTTTCTGTAGCATCACCATTGTCTTTTCAATGTTGAAGTATCTTGCCACCTGACTCTAGTCGGATTCCTAGATCAGCTTCGCTCGCTCTCTTGATGGAACACATATATGGCCCAGATGACACAACAAACCATCCTAAAGATGGAAATTATCGACAACTGTGTTTGCACCCAACATTTGGTAGGTGGTGGTGAAGTTCGGGTCAGTCTCATAGAGTTGGGGCCATCCATAGGTCTCATGGCCATATGAGTCTAACACTGCGATGAGTGTTGCGACTGGTGGTCTGTTGAGGCAATCAGTGATGTGATTGGTGCTTCATGTTTTATAATTGGTGTTGAGGTGGAATTGGTACAAGTATGTGGACCACTTTTGATGGTGATCATTCTACAATTTTCCTTATGTCTGCATGAACTGTAGTGGCTTATGATCAGTGTGGATGACTGTCTCCTTCCCATGAATGTAATGTTTCCACTAGCCACAGGATTTCACAATGGAGTACATTTCTTTTTCATAAGTAGGGTACTTACAGAAAACATATTATAGTGTCTCACTATCATAGGCCACGGCGTGGTCGTGCTGAGTGAGAACGACACCCACCGCATAGTCTGAAGCATCTTTCTCGATCTCAAAGGGCTAATGCAGGTTTGGTAGTGAAAGTACTGAGCTTGAGCACAAGCACTGCTTCAAATTAACGCAACCTTTTTGTTGGGACCGGACCAACAAAAATTCCATCTTACCACCACCCTTGGTTATTTCATTGAGGACCCATGCAATATTGGAGAATCCCAACAGTAACTTACGGTAGAAATTGGCAAGGCCGAAGAAGCTTAGAAGCTGAGTGAGTGTGGTTGGGGCTGGCCAGTCACGGATGGCTTGGATCTTGGTTGGATCCACATGTACACCATGTTGATCAATTATGTAGCCTAGGTAATGGACCATGTCCATGCCGAAGGAGCATTTTTCCAAGTTGGCATATAGCTTGTGTTGTTGCAGGGTGTGGAAAACCTGCTGAATATGCTACAAGTGTTTGGCCCAAGTCTTGTTGTAAATGAGAATGTCATCCAAATACACAAGTACAAAAGTATTGGTGAATGGTTACAGGATATCGTTCATCATCCTCATGAAAGTGGTTGTAGCATTTGTCAAACCAAAGGGAATGAACAACCATTCAAAAAGGCCTTCCTTTGATTTGAAGGTGATTTTCCATACATCTGTCTGTTCTATCGAGACCTTGTGGTATCCAGACTTTAGATCAATATTACTGAGTTATTTGTCCCCAGTGAGTTGATCGAGGAGGTCATCGATTCAGGGAATCGGGTACCAATTTCTGAATGTGATTTTATTCAGAGCCTGGTAATCAATGCAGAGTTGTCGGGTTCCATCTTTCTTCTGTACCCGCATGATTGGGATCTTGCAAGGTGATGAGTTGGCAAATATGTTCCCTTTGTAGAGCATTTCTTGGATCTATCACTTGATCTCCTCATTTTCTAACAGATAACAGTGATAGACTAGTTCATTGGGTAGTGGTGTGTCGGGGGTCAGATCGATCGAGTGCTTGACCTGGGAGTCCAGAGGTACCCCATTAGGTGAGGAGAAGATATCTGAGTATTCTTCCACAACCTTATCTACTTGATTTTGGTGTGTGGAGAGGTCGGCCATAGAGACCCTGGATTTAGCTGTGATCTTTCTCTTATTTTGAGAGAGAATCTCGAAGAATACAAACTTCCCCATCTGAGAGATGACCTTCCTGCATTTCTTAGCATTGTGAAATGTCGAAATCGCGAAGGTAGACAAAATTGCGAAGCGGTGAAATCGCGAAGTGGAGAAATCATGAGAAGATCTGGGCTGTAGGATCTGGGGTATCTATGAAGGCTCAATAGCCGTTAGATATGGTGAAGCTGCAAGGCGGATAATTCCAAGAGTCATCCAACTCTCCAAAACTGTGAAGGAATCCTGACCGTCTATCGGGGACAGTCATGGACCGTTGATCAAGAGGACACATGATGAAAGATCAGAGCACCACAAAGCTCCATATCGGAGCTTCACCTATCACGACTTGGAGTGACAAGAACCTCCATCACAGGAATTGCAAGATGCGAACTCAAGATAAGATATGGACCGTAAGATCACCAAGGGTTCTGGACCATTGATCTAAGCTCCATCTCGGAGCTTCACCTATCACGACTTGGAGTGACAAGAACCTCCATCTAAGGAACTGGGAGATGTGAATTAGCGAAAGGATCAGGACCGTCGAATCACCAAGAACATGGACCATTGATATGAGCTCTATCTCAAATTTTCTCCTATCACGACTTGGAGTGACGAGAGCCTCCATCTAAAGAACATCGAGATGCGATATCGCGAAAATATTTGGACCGTTGAGTCATCGAGATCATGGACTATCGATCAGGGTCAGTGAAGATCATAAGTTCGCAGTGCCTTTTAGCGCAAATAGTGGTCACTGCCTGTGGTCACGTGGAGGAAGGACATAGTGCAGATAATCTCCACCTTAGAATTTTGAGGATCGTGTCTGGTATGAATGTCGAAATACCAAAAAGGTGAAATGTCGCTGTAACCGGTGGTCACCGCCTGTGGTCACGTAGAGGAGGGAGCTAGAGCAGTCAAGATGCCTCATCGCAGAATCTCTGAATTGTGAAAGTTTGAAATGTATAAATCATGAAAATATCCTTCAGAGCTAATCCAATGGTGCAGATGAAACTAAAGGAGATCGGAGGGCTACTGTTGCACGTCACAATGTAACTACCAGAAACCACTGATGGTTTCTGCCAGAGGACTCGAAGACACTTTGGGGTGATTGACAGAGGAGATGAAGAGTCTCTAGGAATATTCAAGAGGGATGAAGATGCTCGTGGAGGTGATTGACAGATGCATGAGCATTGAAGCCTATAACTGTAACAGAGAAGGTGAGCTCGTCTGTCACAAAGAAGACGAAGATTCTCAACTACCAAAGTGGTTGAGGAATCTCATCATAACATACAGTGATGCTGAACGAGTGGAAAAATGGTCAGAAAAGCTGAAGAGCCACGATGATGATCAGACAGATCACTCGAGTTGTGGAGGATATCAGTGCGGTATGAGTAAGAAAGGGTATTGCATGCATTTCATGAACAAGGTGAAAACAAGCTATAAATACATAGTACATAGAAGAGATGTGGTTGTTGTTGTTGCTCGAATTGTTGTGGATGTTGTTGTTGAAGGTGATTCATGCATGAAGAAGGATCAGAGTGCAGCAGCTGAAAAGAACAGAAGAAGAACTATGCAGGGAATGGACATGGTGCACAGATCATAAAAAGTAGAAGAACAGAATGGGCAATAGATGCATGTTGGAAGACAGTGAGGAAGTCTGAGTAGAAAAATATTGCAGAACAGTGATGAGATTGGTAAGCTGTTATTGAACACTATATCACTGTAATAGATTTCAGTATTTCATATTCATAATCCAGGGTGGTTGGGAGGTGCTAGGGAGGACTAGTGTCCTCATAGGTTCAAGTGGGTGCTTGACCACAGGGAGTTGGTGCTTCCTTCTAGTTGGTGCTAAAGAAACCAGGGAGTTGGTGCTTCCTTCTAGTGGGTGCTAGAGAAAAACAGAGAGTTGATGCTCTCAGCAAGTTGCAGCTTGCAAAATAGAGGTTGTAGCGTCACAATGAATTGGTGCTCATATTTATGATAATGTAAAGAATGTAAATAATACTTATCATATAAAGAAGAAGAGGTTTTTACCTTGTATGGGTTTCCTTTGGAAATATTTGTCTCTGTGTTTCTCATATATGTGACTGATGTTGAATGTTCCATTATTTATTTCCCTGCATTATTGTGATCATCATTGAGTGCCTTGTAAAGATTTTAAAATAAGAATAATTGTTTAAGCACGGTAACAACTGATTCACCGCCCCCCCCCTGTCAAGTGTCCAACACTTCCTGCATTTCTTAGCAAAAATCAAGGAAATAGAACTAGGTGGGACTACCTTGGGTATCCTGTACAATTTCTTGTTCAAAGTAATAATAACACTACAAGGCCTAGACTCATATATATCATGACATTTCCATCAATAAGGTTGACCCAAAAGAACATCAAAAAATTTGAGAGGAGTAACATCACAAAATACCTCTTCTTTGAAGGGCTTGATGTCGTACAATAGTCGCCACTGTTGGCTGACGTGCAGATCACTTCCTTGGCGGAACCATCCAATGGTGTAGGGTTGTGGGTGCGGTGTTGTTGGTAGGGCCAGCCACTTGATGACCTCTACTGAGATGAGGTTCTTCTGGCTACCGCTATCCATGATGAAGTGCACTTGGGTTCCTTTTACCCACATCTGTGTATGGAAGAGGCGTTCTCCTTCTTCTGACTCGTTTGGCTCACTAGGCTGGAGCTTGGTGGTAGCAACAGTCACACTGGGATCCATGTCAATGATCTATCTTCCCCTTTCTAGTTCTATCTCAGAGTCTAAACCCACATTTGATGCACAGGCTTTCACTTTGGCCCCTAGCCACTGCTTTGAGCGGCAGTCAGTAGTGTTATGCCAAGGGTTCTTATGGAAGTTGCACCATTTCTCGGTATCTTTCTTTGTCTTTTTGGTGTACTTCTTTTCTTGTGGCTTGGACTGGTTGTCCTGATACTGTCCATATTTTCTCTATCCCATGTTCTATCTATTGGGGCCACCCTTTCCTGGCTTTTGCTGTAAGTGGTTCCCAGGCCAAAATTGTCACATCTTTTATTTGAGCTTCTGCTCAATTTTGATGACATATCGATAGGCCACGCCCAAGGATGAGATGTCCAAAAATTCCATTTCAGTATGGATGTATCTATGCAAAGCATCGTGATAATTGAGCACCATATGTCTCTCTGAATCTTTGATACCCAACTTGGTGCACAAGGTATGAAATATATTTGTGAAATATGGCACTGCTTGGTCTCTTTCTTGCCGCAGTGTGGTCCATTTGGTATACAAGTCATCATAACTTCTGAAAGGGTAGTATTGTTCCTTAATAGAATCCCTGAAGAATTCCTAGGTGGTCGTGACTATAAATAATGAGGGTTCCTCTGTTTCCTTTTTCTCACAGAAAGTTTCCCATCAATCTTTGACATGGGGTACAACTTTGAGTAGCACAAAAGTAATATTTTCTTTATTCGAAAAGTTATGGACAGAAAAACACCCTTCTAGTAGATTCAACTATTTGTCTACAACATATGCATGTATCTGACCTTCAAATATAGGAATATCAAAGTTTATTTGTACCTTGAAGGGGGTGGCGCCTCCGCTCTAAGAAGATGCATCGCCTATTGGTATCCGCCGAAGGATTTGCGCGAAACTATCCATCATCTCGTTCTTTTATTGCATGAGGGCTTCCTCAATCAATAGTTTGAAAGGATATCTTGTCCCGTGATCTTTATTTTCTCCTACCATGAGAGGTCGCCTGGGCATTCGAGAGATTTTTTCCTCAAGAGAAACAAGCTCGAGACACAACTCTTTGTACTCTGACCTCGTTGGCAACATGCATTAAGACGACAAGGATCATACCACTCTGATACCACTGATCCAGATTTTATGAGAATAACGAAATGACTATAGATTATTAACAGGTGCTTAACAAAAAATAACATAGATACAGTAAAATTGGTTTTCTATTCAATAAGGAAATAAGATGAAACTGTAAAATGCATTGGAAACAAGCTTGCTAGAATGGTGGAGGCTTATCTCTATGAAGAGATGTGATGGTTTTGCTCATTTGCAAGAAGATGATTACAATGAGGTTGTGAAGGGATTTTTACAATAAACAGGAATTCAAAAAACCATATACATCCAAAAACCTAACCCTAGGAGATGAAGCATCAAAAGTCATGTCAGACCCGTCTGGGTAAGTTAGTACGTCAACTTCCCGGGGTCGTAACTTTTGCATACAATATTCGTTTTAGGCGTATGATAGCCTGTTTGAAAGGTATCATCGAGGATATTAATTTTTGGGGATCAAGCATGCCTTGGGCAATCATTGAGAATATTTATCCTGAAAAACCTTCATTTAGGCCCTCAAAATGGCCCCAAAAGTTAAAACTGCTAAAAATAGTAAACTGACAAAGTTGTCAAAAAACAATTTCGAGCCAGTTGGAAAAGGTGGGTGGCCACCAATATCCACCTGGATCACCTTATCAAATAATTGTGTGTTACTTTATCTTAAATCCCATCCAAGAGCATGGTAATGGACATAAGTTTTGCAGGCAATCCTCTTAAGTATGACATGTTACTGTCTCACTCATGGCGAGCCAAGTTACAGGGTACCCTGCAACTGGACATGTCTTATGACACCATCCCATTATTTGGTCAGTAGAGGATATTATATAGGGAGACGATGAAATGCATGGTCAATAGTCAGGATACACTGCAAGATACCAGATATATAAAATATGCAGAACAGGAACGAAATGCTAGAAATAACAGAATAACAGTAAAATATCCAGCATAATCTTCACAATACACAGAAATGATATACGAAATAGCAACAGAAATAGCACTTGAA
>ML778010.1:570464-582956 GCA_009831015.1 Picea engelmannii
TCACAATACACAGAAATGATATACGAAATAGCAACAGAAATAGCACTTGAACAGAAATAGCACTTGATTCAGATAGCAATGTTCACAGGCCTCTTCGAGGGGGCAACCTCCAATCGAGCAACGCTCTCTTACAATAATATCCAAGCTAGGGTTCTCATACCCTAGACTCCTATTTATACTAAAAAGAAGCATCTAGAGGAAGATCCTTCTAGAAGCGGAAGCTTCTATTAGGTCGTCTTACATCCGCCTAATTCTCTTTTATTGAAAGGTCTTATTAATATTGACCTTTATTACATCCGAATACATTAATCTACCCATGTGCGGGTTAGGACCTTAACATACACCGCATAATTATCCCTTATATTATGTTCATTCAGACCTCAATTCTGTTGGATTTACTTTGCACACACCTAGTATTACTTTTTCCTAAGGTTTTTCCTTGTTTATTAGTCATAATTAGTCATTATCCAGTCTCCTATATTTTAGGGGATAATATTCCACCTAGAGAATATTCTCTTTTAGTTGACACTTTAGTTTGACTAGTTGAGTTGAGTTTAGATGTTGCATTGGTTTTATCACCATGTAACATTGGGATCATCACCATGATAATTACACCTTGCCTTGGGATCATTACCATATTGGCGCATTACCCTTGATTCCCTAATTTAACTCCTCACTACTCTATGTTCATTCAGTTCACTGAAGACTAGTTGACTAGTTAACTCAACTAGGTGGCAGTTCACTCCCGTAATTGCCTGAGAGACTAGACTAAGTGGCAGTTTACTCCTATAACTATTGGTGTGTGTCCATATCACTCTATACCACCAATATGGCTCATTATTTACTCATGTATCCTATATCTATTGTAAATTATTCACTCTTTGAGTGTGGAATATAGTTAATGAGAATTCTTTCATTCTTTCTCTCATTCTTCTTCTTTCTCCAATTCTCTCTGAAAATGTGTGTATTATTGTTTAGCTAGATATATTTTGTGCAAGTTCAACACATTTACATTATATCAAAGCCAAAAGACTACTAAGCAAAAGCTACACCAAATTATTTTTGCAGGTACTGAAGATTGAAGAAAAAAGAAAGATGGAATCTATCTTGTACTCATAAACAATAATTCTCGCGCCTCATAACTATTTGAAATGGAATCCAAAAATTATGCTTCATCTCAGATGTAGAGTCTTGTACCAAATAACTATGGCAACAAAAGTAGATCCTGATTCCACTGATGAGAAAAATGGTTTTCTTAATAGACAAGATATGGCCATAGGAAGTATCTACATGTTTGTTTCTCCCAAACTTTTCCATCAAGTATATGAAGAATCACAAGAATCAAATCCAAATGAGTTATGGACCAGATTGGAGGTTCTATTTAGGAATAAATAATATTCATAGGATTTCATGCAGAAGGTTGAACCGATAGAGCTAGAAGAGAAGCCATCAGAAGATCAAGCCTCTTATTATGAAGAGTCTTCTACAAAAGTATTTGCAGAAATTTGTAATCCATTAATTGAAGATGATGTCTACTCCATTTCAGATTTATTCTATGAAATTCATGTGGAATATATATGGAATGCATATTAGGGGTCACATGTAGACACTTTTCAATTCTTAATGCATGCATGTCGGGAGACAAAAAGGAATCCACACACATCAATCTCCATTATGATATTTTATGAGCACAATTTTTAGAAACAAATTGGATATTTGAATTCCTCTCGAGAAAATATCCAATTTCAAAAAAAAATCATCTGAAATGGATTTCGGGAAGTGAAGTTATGATCGTTTTAAAATCAACAAAATTTCAGCGTTTTTCCAGAAACGGCCAAACGGTTTTCAAAATTTCATCCAAACTTTATTTGGATATTTTTAATTATAAGAAGAGAAAGTGGATATGTGTGGCCATATAAATGATGCATCTACTTCATAAAATCCATTCATACATCTACATCTTCAACAAAACATTCAATGACCACAAACTTGGACAGTTGCAAGGTCTTCTTGGAGTGAAGGACACGATTGCTTAGCAATCGTTTTTTTGTTCCTTTTAATTTTTATTTTTTTTATACATTGTAATTTGAAAGGAGGGGGCGGGAGTGTTCCCATGATGTTTTCCCTCTTTCTTCATTTATTTCAGTGTATCTTTTGTATTTCGGTACCTAACATGGCCTTTTGTATTTTATGTAATGACAGAGACATGGAAAGACAAATTGCAAATTTGGAGGATGATGCTTATAAATTGGAGGGGGCTGAAGACGACAAACAGTGATGACAGAATATGATGAACCAAAAGAACCTCTGTTTATTTTATACTTTGATGGTGTTTTTAGTAAGGAAGGATCAGGAGTTAGAGTGTGGGTTTAAAATTAAAAAAAAAGACATACAGAAATCCATTCCTACAAGTTGAATTCTCAGGGTACCAACAATATAGATGAGTATGAAGTGTTAATGTTGGGCTTGCAATTGTTAAAAGGGATTGTTGTTGGCCCTTGACCAAGTTTTGGATATCCTTGGTCAAGTTTGACCTATTTTTGGACTTCGACAGGCTGTCAAAGGTGGAGCACAAGTAGAAGTAGAGATCGCGGGATCTCAGCCCCTTTTAGGGCATTTTTGGGTTTTTGGCTTATGTATCGGGTATGTGGATGTCGGCCCATGGGTTTACCCATGTTTAGGGCTATTTTTAATGTATAAATAGAAATCTAGGCGACGTAAGTAGAAGGTGGAAAAAGGGTGTGATGCTAGGTGCTAAGGGAAAGTGAAGGCCAATGTGCTAAGTGCAAGTGATAGTCGTACATGCTTTGTACATATTGTGTGAGACTTGAAAGGATAAGTGCAAGTGACTGTAAGAGGTAGTGTAAAGGATTTGTGTTGCAACCTATCTTGGGGAGGGAGGATCTGGTGAGGTGTGCATAGATCTCCTGTCCTATGAGGAGTAGGATCTCATGGCTCCGTGCATGTAGATGATTGGAAAAAGATAATAAAGAATGTGAAGAGTAGGTGGACGCAGCCCCAGGCTGGGGGTGAACCATGTATATCCTTTGTTATGGTTTCTTTGTGCATTATGGTTGTTTTATGGTTCATATTATTAATTCTTAGTACAATTATGCATGTTTAGATGAATATAATAGCTTAGTGACTAATGATGTGAATAGGATGCTAGATCTGATCTACGTTGATGTGTTTCATGCTTGAATGTGTTGAATCTTGTTGAATATTGCATTGTTTTGTAATTAGTTTTTATCTATGTTGTAGACAAAGGTTAGGTACTAATGAATAAAAAATGTTAATTTCTTTGTTAAGAGTATTGTAATCACAGATCGGTGTCCCAGCTAAGGTTGCAGACACTGGAGTCCTGCAACCACCCCTACCTCTACCTCGAGTGCGACTTCATCTATAGAAATTTTAATACAAATTATGTATTGCCTAGATTCTCTTGATCTAACAATCATATGTCAATGTTAAATACATAATTGCTTCTACAAATATTATTGTGGAGTTTAAAGCATGGTCACCAATTGCAATATCAAGAAGAAAGATCAATCACACATAACACAAATGTTTTACCGGGAAAGCATAAATCTAAAAACCCCACTATCATATATTATGTATATCATGGATCATGAAACAATCTCATACAAAACTCTAATGCAATATCTATCAGTACAATACAATCATCTCACACCGTCATACAAAAATCAACAAATACATGTGCCATGCCAATTCTCTACCTCCAGACAACCTTCCTCCGCTGCGTAATCTCTGCAATGGAAAAACCTACCAATGAATTCGAATTTCCTCTTGCCTAGGTTGTTTATTTCTCATGGGCACATACACTATGTGTGTGATTGCATGCATGCACTTCACTCAAATCACAACTGATAGCCAAATTGTCCCTTTCACATGTTATCTCAAGTGGGTCTCAATTGGATCTAGCATGCATGTAGTTAACAGTGGTAAATCTTTAGTTGCATGTGAGATCATTGATTCTCAATTAATTAATAATTAATTCACTGAACTCTCACTAGTGTAAGTTCAGTTACAACTAGTACAACTAAGCTTAACTCACTTAACTGAGTTAAACTACTTCACAACTCACATAACTACAATTATAACTCTGTTACAACTTCAAGTCATTTAGTTACAACTAATTCAACTTCCATGTCCTACTAGTCAACCTTTGAACTGGAATTTCCTATAGCTAACTGATTTTCCATTTCAGTAAACTATTTTCAAGTAATTATGAGATAATATATTAATATTTATTGTCCAATTTATTTAAGGGGAAAATAAATTAGACACACATTTCTTGTTGACTTTTCAACATTCCCTCTCAAAAAGAAAGGGAATATCCTTCACCCCAATCCTGTCTCTATGGTATTTGAATTTTCACCTGGTAAGTGCCTTCATCAGAATGTCTGCATCCTGATCTTCCATAGGAATGTGCTAAAGCAACATGATCATTTGCTGCACACAATCTCTGAGATGATGATACCAGATATCTGTTTTCTTATATCTATGATGAAACACATGATTAATTGAGAGTTTAATGCAACTATAATTATCATAATGAATCATCGTCGGATCTAAATGAGAACCAAACAAACCAACCATTATCTTTCTCATCTAGATAGCCTCACATGCAACTTGACTCGCTTCCATGTATTCCACTTCCACTAAACTGAGTGCCATGGAATTTTGTTTCTTGTTGTACCAAGAAACAACTATAGATTTGATACTAAGGATCCCCCCTGATGTGCTCTTTCTATCCATTTGGCAACCCGCCTGATCTGCATCCATGAAGCCATACAACTTCACCTCATCCATTTGTCTTTACCATAACCCATACTCAGATGTGCCCCTCGACTATCTCAGGACATGCTTACCTGCATTCCAAAAGATCTTGGTAGGCTTAACCATCGCTTGACTCAAATGGTTAACTGCACCGCAAATGTTTGGTCTCATGTTCACTAGATACATTAGTGAACCCACTAACTATTGATAGACAGTAGCATCCACTACGTCTCCAGAAGTAGCATCCTCTTTCCTCCAATTTCCTAGAAGAGGAGTATCCATGTGTTTGCATCCCTCCATGTGAAACTTACCCAGTATCTCCTTTGCATGCTTTCCTTGAGACACAAAAAGTTCACAATATTGCTGCCATATTTCCAATCCAAGGAAATAATGAAGGAGGCTCAAATCCTTCATCTCAAACTCCTTTGCAAGGTCCTCCTTGCATGAGTGTATCGATTGCTCATCATCATTCAGTATTAAATCATCAACATAAAGAACAATGATTAAAATCTTACCCTCCACCATAATTTGGTATAGGTTTGCATCCACTTCACTTTTGGTGAAGCCCAGTCCGATTAAATAACTGTCTATCCGAGTGTACCAAGCACGGGGTGCTTTCTTCAGCCAATGCAACGCTCTCTTGAGTCTACACAAATGCGAGTCCCTTTCAAAGGTCTAAAAAACTTATGGCTGCTCAATGTAAACTTCTTCCTCAATGATCCCATTAAGAAACACATTTTTTACATCCATCTCATGAATGCACCAGCCCATCTGCACTGAGAGTGCAAAGATGGATTTTATGGAAGAGTACCTTGCGATGGGTGAAAAGGTCTCATCATAATCTATCCCCTCGATCTGTGAGAAACCTCGGGGAAAAAACCTAGCCTTGTGTTTCTCCACACTCCCATCAACATCTTGCTTTACCTTGTAGAACCATCATGAACCTACCATTGATTTGTCGACCAGTCTTGGGATAATTTCCCATGCACTGTTTTTGACAATGGAGTCATATTCCTCCACCATAACATCAATCCAAGTGGGATCATGCACTACTTCTTGAAAGGAAGATGGTTCAGTCAAAATACATTTTCTCATGAGATCGATGCATCAAGTAAATCAGTAAGGAGACTTTCTCTGTCTGCACTGTGAAGTAGGGCCTCCTACATTCTGTGCAACAACTAGTCTCAATCTATCAACTTCTGTGGTTCTCTTTCTTCCATTTCTAATGGATGGATCTGCTTGAGTGTCTTCCTCCACTCCATGAACATACTCATGTGGTTGATCCACATCTTGAGACTCATCTTTGGGAACTAGAAGTTCCTCCTCTACATGCAAGTCTAGCTCCCTCTCGAGCTTCAACCGCATGGCTTTCCCCTCATAGAATTTCATATCCCATCGCATAACAGTCATATTACTGTTAGGAAAATACACACAATAATTATGGGGTATTTATGTGTACCCTACAAATATCCCAACTTCAACAGTCGGTTTCAGCTTCTTCCTGACATCCTTGGTCACATGCACATAAACAGAAGAGCCAAAAATCTTAAAATGAGAAACATCAGGTTTCTTACCAGTGAAATCTTCTTCAGGTGTAATCATGCCAAGTACTCTATGAGGACAATGGTTCTTCAAATAAATCGTAGTATTGCATGCTTCAGCCCACAAATCCATTGGAGGGCCCTGATCATGCAACATTGTTTGTGATGCACCCATGATCATTCTATTCTTCCTCTCCACAACCCCATTTTGTTGTGGGTTATGAGGCTCTATGAGTTCTATTGGAATTCCTTCTTTGCTGCAGAAGCATTTATGAGAAAATTCATCAACAAAAATAACATAATACTTATGTTTCGTTGTTGAAGAAATAGAGAATGGTCCACACACATCTGTGTGAACTCTCTCCAGGATCACAAAAGCACGGTTCTCCTTTTCATGAAAGGTGGACTTTACATACTTCCCCATGGTGCAACCCTTGCATTGATCTAACTAAACAAGTGTTCTCATTGGAAGTCCAATAGATATTTGTTGCATGATTTTCAGGGCTCCATGATGAAAATGGCCCAATCTCCTGTGCCATAATTCACCCTCATCCTGACTCACAACTTTTTCTTCCTTGCCCATAACGACAGCACATCTATATACCTCCAGCTTGTAGATATTCTTAACTCTAATCCCTATCCTCTTGACTTGAACCATTATTTTATGTCGCAGAAAATCTTTTCCACTACTGAAAACAACGTCATAGACTCTATCCTCCAAAATTGTGACTGAGACCAGGTTTTTCTTCAGACCTAGAACATGCATAACATATTTTAATTGAAATGGTTTACTTGAATCCCTCTGAAAGGTAATGGAACCAATTCCAGTCACACCGTATCATGCATCATTACCCATCTCTATATGCATTTTGAGATCTTTCTCCTCCAAGTCACCGAAAATATTCTTATCTCCCATCATGTGGAAGGAAGCACCACTATACAAATACCACACCGATCCCAATGCACTTGAATCCATGCATGCGATGAAAGAGAAGTCAAGGTAAAATTGCAAGGAAAGGGCCCCACCATTTGTAGCTCCAAGAACCTTCTTATTCTTCTTGTTTTGCGAACAATTAGAAGCGAGATGCCCATGTTTGTGACAGTGAAAACACTTCACTTTGGACAAATCCAACTTCTTGACTTTAGACTCAGATTTTGAATGGAATTTATTCCCCTTCCCTTTCCTTGCCTTGGCATCAAAATCAAAATCCTCTTCATCGTCATGCTTTGATGAAGATCCATCTCTGGTGTTCCGCCTGAATTCCTCCTGCACTATGATCCGACCATAATCGTTCCCAATCTGACAATTTATCCCTTCCATTGAAAAAGTCTTGATAAATGTGCGAACTCTTGGGAAGTCATAAGAGAACCAAGCTCACCAAATCATCATCAATGACTATTATTCCCACATTGCCCAGCTCATATCGACATTGGACAAACTTCATGAGATATTTTGGAATCCAGTCGCCCTTCTCCATCTTGATCTTGTTGATTTTATCTTTGAGCGCCAATTTCCTATGGTCGTTGTTGTTTTGGAATAGATCTGTAAAAGTCTTCCACATTGCATGTGGTGTGTCTTTCCCATGGATGTTTGAGACAATGTGGTCTCTTACTCCCTCCAACAAGATCATCCTCGCCTTTGCTACTTTCTTTTCCCATGCATCAAGATTTGCAGCATTTGCAGCATTTGTCTTAGGAACATCTTTGTAAATGAATTCCTTCAATCCATTGTCTTCAAGTACTACTTCCATCCCATCCTTCCAAGAAATGTAGTTCAAACTTCCCTCGAGTGCATACTCTAACCTCAAGCCATTGAAATCCATTTTGATCTTGAATTAGTTGTGGCACCAAGAAAGTCTTTTTGCAAATTCAAATTCTATCCAATCACAAACTTAGCTTCTGCAATCTTCTGTGCTCTAATACCATTTAGACATTTTAATACAAATTATGTGTTTCCTAGATTCTCCTGATATAACAATTATATGTCACTGTTAAATACATAATCGCTTCTACAAATATTCTTACAGAATTTAAAACACAATCGCCAATTGCAATATCAAGAAGAAAGATCAATCACACATAACATAGATGTTTTACTCGGAAAGAATAAAGCTAAAAACCCCACTATCATATATTATGTATATCATGGATCATGAAACAATCTCATACAAAACTCTAATCCAAGATCTCTCAGTACAATACAGTCGTCTCACACCATCATACAAAAATCAACAAATACATGTGCCAATTCTTTGCCTCCAGACAACTTGCCTCCTCTCCGTAATCATTGCAATGGAATAACCTGCCAATGAATTAGAATTTCCTCATGCCTAGGTTGTGAATTGCTCATGGGCACATACACTATGTGTTTGATTTCATGATTGCACTTCACTCAAATCACAACTGATAGCCAAACTGTCCCTTTTACCTGTTATCTCAACTGGGTCTCCATTGGATCTGACATGCGTGTAGTTGACAGTGGTAAATCTTTAGTTGCATGTGAGATCACTGATTGTGAATAAATTAATAATTAATTCACTGAACTCTCACTAGTGTAAATTCAGTTACAACTAGTACAACTGGGCCTAACTAACTTAACTAAGTTAAACCACTTCACAACTCACATAACTACACTTCTAACTCTGTTACAACTTCAAGTCACTTAGTTACAACTAATTCGACTTCCATGTCCCACCAGTCAACCTTTGAACTAGAATTTCCTATAGCTAACTGATTTTCTATTTCAGTTAATTATTTTCAAGTAATTAGGAGATAATAGATTAATATTTATTGTCTAATTTATTTAAGGGGAAAATAAATTAGACACACATTTCTTGTTGATTTTTCAACATCATCTGCTTCGCAGGTGTTTCTGAAAGGGTCGGTAGTTAGGGTTTTGTTGGTGCATTGTTGAAGCATTGAACCCTAGGTCTACCCTTGTGCCAACAAATGGTTCCATTGTCGGGATTTGAAATTGTGATTGCTGGGAATTGAGGAAAAGAAAGAAATCTATGTGTGTAGATCTATTGCTTTAGTGCGTAGTATTCTACTTGATTTACAAAGTTTTGTACTAAGAAAGGAGGCAGATCTAAAGAAATGAGGTAAGATCTGAAAGATTTGTGCTCTTATAGAGGTAAGATCAATGAAATTTTTTGATTAAAGAGGTAAGATCTGAAAGCTTTGTGCTTTGATAAAGGTAAGATAAGTGGAAAGTTTTGTTTCAAAAGTATGGATCTAGATATGTTTGATAAAAAAATTCCTAGTCTGAAAAATAGGGTAGAGTTAGAAGAAATAAGGTTTTATATGAGTAGATCTGATAGAAATAATGGAAGATATGTTATTCCTATGCATAGAAAGAATGTTTTGACTAACAAATGGATGCAGGATCCTAGGAAGAATTTCCTGCAGGTTATCCACCACGATCCTAGTTCGTAGTACAAGAAAGTATGGGGATGATTTAAGAGGAAGAGAGGATTAACTATTTGTTACAGATGCAGAAGGTCGGGCCATATTGATAAGGATTGCCCTGATATAAGACCTAGTTGTCTTTTTTGTAAATATATGTACCATGACGTTTTGGGTTTCCCTAGAATGATTGCTAAGGTTGAAAGAATGAATATGAGAGAAGAAAACCCTGAGAAAGGCCAACAAACTGAGACCATGGAAGAACCCTAGAAAGAACCAGAGATTGTATTACTACAAATGAAAGAAACCCTGAATGACCACAGAGATATAAACTTATTAGATATCTTCAAAGAGAAAGAGTGCATAGAAACAAGAATAGGAGACTTCGACATAGACTGTGTTCTGGATGAGGAAACACAGGTGAATATTATAACAGAAAGAACTTGGGAAATTTTAGGACAGCGTGCTATGATTCCTTCATTGGGAGGAATAGGATTATTTAGAGGAAAGATGATAACCCTATGTGGAAGACTTACCCAGACATCTATGAGTGTTCATGGCACTTCGACAGAAGAAGAATTTTAGGTTGTTAAATTTATTGAGAACAACACCCCATTTGCTATGTTACTAGGAAAAACATGGATTGAGAAAGATCAGATCCAAAGAAAACAAGAAGAGGAATCTCTATAACAGAACAAGAAATAACTAAGAGACTTCATGGCTAAGAGAATAGCACACTTACTGGAAGAACAAGATAACCAGTCAAAGCTATTGAGGACTAGAAATCTGGATGTTGAAGTTGAAAGAACACAAGCAAACCTGGAACACCTGTCTGTACAAGAGAGTAGAGCACCTACCCCAGACAGAGAATAAGTATTTTCCTTGAACCCTATGAAAGACCATCAACAACGTGAATTTACTATGCCAAGAGGAGAAAAGAATCAGAATGGGAAGAGGAACACAATAACATAGATCATAGGGAAGAAGGCTAGAAATATCAGCAAGAAGAAAGCAAAGTTGGAGAAATTACAGGAAGTTCCAGAGAAGACTTCACAGAAGGAAGGTCTCAAGAATTCAAACTTTGTCGAAATATTAGAGAAAATCAGACTGGAACTTCACCATGGAGGAGTGATATGACCATTGGAGGCATTATAACCGTTAGATTGATGTTCCCAAATGGTTAGAAAAACATTTATGATCAGAAAGCTTGTCATCAGACCATTGGGACCGCGTCGTAATAGACATAACTGCATTTATGAAGGATTCTTGTCCATTGGTAGGATCTGTTACATCGCTATCTACTTATCCCGTCGAATGTTGCACCGAGCACACTTTCACGAATTGTATCCAATCCAACAAAAGAACTCATTGTTACTATTGAGACCTTGCCATCCATTCTATTGCATTGAGAAATTGTTCATCAGTGTTAAGAACCAAATGCTGAATACAAAAGCACCAAAATAGATATAAAAGAACAATATGCAAAATCTCATTTCTTATAACCAAACCCTTGAGGTAGGGCAACACCATAAAATGGATCCTATTATGGAAGGGATCCTCTCATGTTCACTTGCCTCTTCGAGGGGGAAACCTCCTAATGAGCTTCATCTCCAAATACAATACTTCTCTTCATGTCTCATTACATTGCTTGAATCCCTTTATATAGTGCTACCATCACCTAAGAACATTTTAGAGGTGGAATCTTCTAGAAGTAGAACCTTCTAAGAAGTCCTCTTACATTTATTATATCTAATTACCCATTTATTATATCTAACTACCAAAGTGGACCTTATTTAATAATATAGTGGATCTAGTCCACCTTACATTGAATGACCTCCACTATTATCACTATGGGTCCTCTGGGGCCCCCCACTACCTCTCTAGCTACCTTACATTCCATCCCCCTTACGAAAGCGTTGTCCTCAACGCTTGATGTGCAACCATATACTAGGGTCCCATGGATAATTGTGGACCATAATGCTGAAGAAGACTGAAGAACCAAGGTCCCATGTAGAAAGGAAATCCACCATGTTGAAGTAGTCCAACCACCATTGTAAGCCCGGGTCCCATGAACAAGTGCTCATGTGAACTCCCCGTGGAAGATTTTGAAACCCAATAACCAACTCCAAATGATGCTCCAAAGATTAATACCTATCATGTGGATCCAAATAAGAAGATCCATCCACATAGTGGAAAAGGGTCATAGCAGAATCTGGAATGAATAATACCACTGTAGAATATGTAGACTGAGCGTTGGTAACTAGCTCCTAATGTGAGACATTGATGTTCTCTACAGAAGGTGGAGTAGAGTCATCAAATAAAATATGAAAGTGGTTGTCATCCCAGAAATGACAACTATCCATATACTAATCATCACAATCTGCCTCAAAATCATACCAAGCATATATTTCTTGATTATATTCATTCCTGAGACCCTCCATAAGAAATATCTCCTGCATGTTATTCAATGAATCTTGAATACTATGAAAACTATCGTTGAGGCCGTATGTGAGGCTATTTGTGAGGCTGTTTGTGAGGCCATGTACAAATGCATCCAATATGTCATCCAATCTGTGAAACAATTGGTATTTGAATGATTCAAGAATTTCTTTGAGTTTTTGAGAAGAAATAGCCATCTGAGCATCCTATGAACTCACCCAATAAGTTACGGCAGAAAATCGCGGCTTTTTCTGGAAAAACCCTAAAAAACTGTTGAAGTTAAAATGCTCATAACTTCACTTCCCGG
>ML778010.1:584385-612423 GCA_009831015.1 Picea engelmannii
AAGTATTGTATTTGGAGCTGAAGCTCATTAGGAGGTTGCCCCCTCGAAGAGGCAAGTGAACAGGAGAGGATCCCTTCCATAATAGGATCCATTGTATGGTGTTGCCCTACCTCAAGGGTTTGATATAATAAAGTGGTGTTTTTATATATTGTTCTTCTATATCTATTGTGATGCTTTTGTATTCAGTCTTTGGTTCTTAACAATCAGCTTGAGATATCCAATATCGAGTGTGCATGTCAGATGATCTCAACGCTGTGGAAAAGTCAGTAGAGGAAATTTCAATTGATCTAATGGTAGACAGATTTATGTCTAGAGGAGTTCAAGCCTCATCGACGTGAGGAGTGCAAGCCTCCCCTTCAATTGCTCATGGATCCGGACCATCCCAAACTACAAATGAGAAAAGAACCAAGCATCGAGATAACTTGGTGAACACGATGATAATCCATTCCATCCTGCTTGACTACATCCTACCTCTAGCCGACGTGGTGAATCATGACAGTGTCCCGAAGGACTTTGACTACACCTTGGTTACTACGTACCTCCCAAAGGGGATATGCATAGGCAAGCTTCAGCCAGATAAGATCACAACACTAAAGATCAACGACTTTAACCTATGGGATCGCAAGAACTTCAACATGCTCACTCCTCACGGGTATTTGACTAGGACGAAGGGGAATAAGTTGAGGATAATCCCCCAACCATGGACTATGGACCTCACATAGTCCACCATCCTGAACGTGATGCAAAAACCCCATTTTGGAAGGCACCAAGAGGTTAACGTACGTGTTAATATCCTGCTTTCGATCTTCCATGGAGGTTATTTTTGGCTAGAGAGACACATCACCGTCGATCCGGTGTTGATCCAATGGATCATAAGATTGAGCATGCAGGGACCAGACTGCCAAGAATTTTACCCAGGGAAGGATGCAGATCACACCCTGGCGTAGAAGATTAAAGATACATACAACGATGTGGAGAAGGGGAAACGAGGCTACAAGGCAGCCTCCATCTAGAATGGTGTAATGATCCTTTGTTTCCAGTTGATTTCTAATAAGCTAGTCCAGAAGAACAGACCCACGCAAGCCACAGGGTTTTTTGTTGACCTCGCAGGAAAATGCATGGAGGGGCTACAGATGAATTAGGAAAAATAATTAGTGAACCAGTTAGACCAAGACTTTCGTGAAGCTCGGGATCAGGGCTATGAGTTCCATTTTGGTTAGCTATTGATTCTGATCACATTTATAGCTTGAGAGATGTCGGAAGGCCATTTGTGAAGTTCCAAGAAGACAGACATTTTGTATACATCATTGTGCATGGAGATGAACACAAAGAAGTACTACAAAGTAACTACAAACTCACAGAGGAGGACCTATAAGAAATAAGTAAGGAGTGGCCTGCATAGCTCCTTATACTTGTTGACCCTACAGAATTGTTCAATCCTGAACTAATAGGAAGCCTGGTAATCACTCATGAAGGGTATGATACACCTATAACTGGCAGAAGGAAGAAAACATAAGAGGTCCAACAACTGAGCAGTGCATTAGAAGAAATTGCTTCAGAATCACCTAGAGGAGGAGTTGATGATGAAGTAGATAAAGAAGGGAACGATGGAAATGAAGATCATTAGAAGCAAGGTGAATTAACACCACCACAGAATCCCTCTGATGACATAGAGCCATATCAAAAAAGAAAGGTTTCTCCCACGAAACCCACATCATGGAAGAAGTCAAAAACTAGTAAGACCAAGCTAAAAATTGTGCTCACGCTCGGTGACTTCGAATTCATCAATGCAGTTGTATCAGACACCTCAGAAGATATTTTGTAGAGAAATGAAGCTAAGCAAGAGACCATGTATGAAAAAATTGAAGCAGAACTGCAAGGGGTACAACAGGCCCTTCACTCCAACCACGTAGTCTCGACTGCACCCCCTCCATCAGAAGAAACAAAGTTGGATATTATTCGATTTACGACCTCAGTTTTTCCATCTATCCAGGGGTGGAAGGTCATGGATTTGATGATCTTGGTATCCAGAAGTGACCAGAGGCTTAACCAGAATGTGTTAAGAATTTGAGTGTCCTGATTTGAGACAATGGTTTGTGGGATTCAAAAATGTACCCAGACTTGTTCAAATAAGAGCTTGGTAGTGGCCTCTATTGTGATGTTCTTCTTCCAAGAAACCAGAATCACCATCCTATAAAAGCGATCAACAACCACAAAAACACAGTTATTTCCCTGCTTGGTGGATGAGAGGCTCGACATGTAGTCCATTGAGATGGATTCCCATGGCCTCTCAGGACTACAAAGAGGGGTGTACAAGCTCTATTTCTTAGTGTCCAGTTTTGCAATAGCGCAGGCACTAAAGGACCTGATATACTTGCAGACCTCCTGTCGAAGTTTCGGCCAGTAGAAATGTTTCTATAGCATCACCATTGTGTTTTCGATGTTGAAGTGTCCTGCCACCTGACTCTAGTGGGATTCCTAGATCATCTTCACTCGCTCTCTTGATGGAACACATATATGGCCTAGATGACACAACAACCCATCCTAAAGATGGAAATTATTGACAACTGTGTTTGCACCCAACATTTGGTAGGTGGTGGCGAAGTCTGGGTCAGTCTCATAGAGTTGGGGCCATCCATAGGTCTCGTGGCCATAGGATTCTAACACTGTGGTGAGTGTTGCGACTGGTGGTTTGTTGAGGCAATCAGTGATGTGATTGGTGCTTCATGTTTTATACTTGGTGTTGAGGTGGAATTTATACAAGTATGTGGACCACTTTTGATGGTGATCATTCTTCAATTTTCCTTATGTCTGCATGAACTGTAGTGGCTTATGATCAGTGTGGATGACTGCCTCCTTCCCAAGAATGTAATGTCTCCACTAGCGACACGATTGTACAATGGAGTACATTTCTTTGTCGTAAGTAGGGTAATTACAGACAACATATGATAGTGTCTCACTATCATAGGCCACGACGTGGCTGTGCTGAGTGAGAATGACACCCACCGCATAGTCTGAAGCATCTGTCTTGATCTCAAAGGGATAATGCAGGTTTGGTAGTGAAATTACTGGGCTTCAAATCATCGCAGCCATTTTGTTGGGACCGGCCCAACAAATATTTTTTCTTAGCACCACCCTTGGTTATTTCATTGAGAGCCCATGCAATATGGGAGAATCCCAACACTAACCTGCGGTAGAAATTGGCAAGGCTAAAGGAGCTTCGAAGCTAAGTGAATGTGGTTGGGGCTGGCTAGTCACAGATGACTTGGATCTTAGCTGGATCCACATGTACACCATGTTGATCAATTATGTAGCCTAGGTAATAGACCATGTCCATGCCGAAGGAGCATTTTTCCAAATTGGCATATAGCTTGTGTTGTTGTAGCATGTGGAAAACCTGTTGAATATGCTGCAATTGCTCGGCCCAAATCTTGTTGTAAATGAGAATGTCATCCAAATACACAAGTACAAAAGTATTGGTGAATGGCCATAGGATATATTCCATCATCCTCATGAAAGTGGTTGGAGCATTTGTCAAACCAAAGGGAATGACCAACCATTCAAAAAGGCCTTCCTTTGATTTGAAGGAGGTTTTCCATGCATCTGTCTGTTCTATCGAGACCTTGTGGTATCCAAACTTCAGATCAATCTTACTGAATTATTTGTCCCCAGTGAGTTGATCAAGGAGGTCGTCGATTTGGGGAATTGGGTACCAATTTCTAAATGTGATTTTATTCAAAGCATGGTAATCAATGCAGAGTCATTGGGTTCCATATTTCTTCTGTACCAGCATGATTGGGATCCTGCAAGATGATGAGCTAGGAAAGATGTTCCCCTTGTAGAGCATCTCTTGGATCTATCGCTTGATCTCCTCATTTTCTAGGACAGAGAATCGATAGACTGGTCCATTGGGCAGTGGTGTGTCAGGGGTTATATCGATCGGGTGCTTGACCTGGGAGTCAAGAGGTGCCCCGTTAGGTGAGGAGAAGATATCTGAGTATTCTTCCACAACCTTATCTACTTGATTTTGGTTTGTGGAGAGGTCGGCCGTAGAGACCCTGGATTTAGCTATGATATTTCGCTTATTTTGAGAGAGAATCTCGAAGAATACAAACTTCCCCATCTAAAAGATGACCTTCCTGCATTGCTTAGCAAAGATCAAGGAAATGCAACTAGGTGGGACTGCCATGGGTTTCCTATACAATTTCTTGTTCAAAGTAATAATAACACTACAAGGCCTAGGCTCATATATATCATGACATTTCCATAAATAAGTTTGGCCCAAAAGAACATCAAAAAATTCGAGAGGAGTAACATAAAAAAATACCTCTTCTTTGAAGGGCTTGATGTCATACAACAGTCGCCACTGTTGGCTAACATGGAGATCGCTTCCTTGGGGGAACCATCCAATGGTGTAGAGTTGTGGGTGTGGTGTTGTCGGCAAGGCCAGCCACTTGACGACCTCTACTGAGATGAGGTTCTCCTGGCTACCGCTATCCATGATGAAGTGCACTTGGGTGCCTTTTACCCACATCTATGAATGGAAGAGGCATTCTCCTTCTTCTGGCTAGTCTGGTTCACTAGGATGGAGCTTGGTGGTACCAACAGTTGCACTGGGATCCATGTCAATGATCTGTCTTCCCCTTTATAGTTCTATCTCAGAGTCTGAACCCACATCTGATGCATAGGCTCACTTCGGCCCCTAACAACTTCTTTGAGTGGCAGTCAATAGTGTTATGCTAAGGGCTCTTATGGAAGTCGCACCATTTATCGGTATCTTTCTTTGTCTTTTTGGTGTCCTTATTTTCTTGTGGCTTGGACTGGTTGTCCTCATACTGTCCATATTTTCTATGTCCTGTATTTTGTCTGTTGGGGCCACCCTTTCCTAGCTTTTGCTGTGAGCAGTTCCCAGGCCCAAATTGTCACGACTTTTGTTTGAGCTTCTGCTTGATTTTGACGACATATCGGTAGGCCGCGCCCAAGGATGAGATGTCCAAAACTTCCATTTCAGTATGGATGTATCTATGAAAAGCATCATGATACTTGAGAACCATATGTCTCTCTGAATATTTGATACCCAACTTGGTGCACAAGGTATGAAAGATATTTATGAAATATGGCACTGCTTGGTCTCTTTCTTGCCACAGTGTGGTCCATTTGGTATACAAGTCATCACAACTTCTGAAAGGGTAGTATTGTTCCTTAATATCATCCTTGAAGAATTCCTAGGTGGTCATGACTATAAATAATGAGGGTTCCTCTATTTCCTTTTTCTCACAGAAAGTTTCCCATCAATCTTTGACATGGGGAACGACTTTGAGAAGCACAAAAGTAATCTTTTCTCTATTTGAAAAGTGATGGATAGAAAAATACCCTTCTAGTAGATTCAACTATTTGTCTACAACATATGCATGTATCTGACCTTCAAATATAGGAATATCAAAGTTTATTTGTACCTTGAAGGGGGTGGTGCCTCTGCTCTAAGAAGATGCATTGCCTATTGGTATCCATCGAAGGATTTGCGCGAAACTATCCATCATCTCATTCTTTTGTTGCATGAGGGATTCCTCAATCAACAGTTTGAAAGGATATCCTATCCTGTCATCTTTCTTTTCTCCTGCCATGATAGGGCGCCTGGGCATGCGAGAGATTTTTTCCTCAAGAGAAACAAGCTCGAGACCCAACTCTTTGTACTCCGACCTCGTTGGGAACATGCATTAAGACGACAAGGATCAGACCACTCTGATACCACAGACCCATATTTTATGAGCATAATGAAATGACTACAGATTATTAATAGGTGCTTAACACAAAATAACAGAGATATAGTAAAACTGGTTTTCTATTCAATAAGGAAATAAGCTGAAACTGTAAAATGCATTGGAAACAAGCTTGATGGAATGGTGGTGGCTTATCTCTGAGAAGAGATGTGATGATTGCGCCCATTTGCAAGAAGATGATTACAATCAGGCTGTGAAGGGATTTTTACAATAAAAAGGAATTCAAAAAACCCTATACATCCAGAAACCTAACCCTAGGAGATGAATCATCAAAATCCATGTCAGCCCCGTCTGGGTAAGTTAGTACGTCAACTTTCCGGGGTCATAACTTTTTCATAAGATATTCATTTTAGGCGTATGATAGCCTATTTGAAAGGTATCATCGAGGTGATTAATTTTTGGGGCTCAAGCATGCCTTGGACCATCATTGAGAATCTTGGTCCTGAAAAAACTTCATTTAGGCCCTCAAAATGGCCCCAAAAGTTAAAACTGCTAAAAATAGTAAATTGACAAAGTTGTCAAAAAACTGTTTTGAGCCAGTTGGAAAAGGTGGGTGGCAACCAATATCCACCTAGATCACCTTATCAAATAATTGTGTGTTACTTTATCTTAAATCCCATCCAAGAGCGTGGTAATGGACATACGTTTTGTAGGAAATCCTCCTAAGTATGGCATGTTACTGTCTCTCTCATGGGGAGCCAAGTTACAGGGTACCCTGCAACTGGACATGTCTTATGACACCATCCCATTATTTGGTCAGTAGAGGATATTATATAGTGAGACGATGAAATGCATGGTCAATAGTCAGGATAAACCACATAATTATCCCTTATATTATGTTCATTCAGACCTCGATTCTGTTGGATTTACTTTGCACACACCTAGGATTACTTTTTCATAAGGTTTTTCCTTGTTTATTAGTCATTATCCAGTCTCCTATATTTTAGGGGAGATCATTCCACCTGGAGAATATTCTCTTTTAGTTGACACTTTAGTTTGACTAGTTCAGTTGAGTTGAGTTTAGATGTTGCATTGGTTTTATCACCATGCAACATTGGGATCATCACCATGATAATTAGACCTTTCCTTGGGATCATTACCATACTGGCACATTACCCTTGATTCCCTGATTTAACTCCTCACTACTCTTTGTTCATTCAATTCACTGAAGACTAGTTGACTAGTTAACTCAACTAGGTGGCAGTTCACTCCCGTAATTGCCAGACAGACTAGACTAAGTGGAATTTTACTCCTGTAACTATTGGTGTGTGTCCATATCACTCTATACCACCACTATGGCTCATTAGTTACTCATGTATCCTATATCTATTGTAAATTATTCACTCTTTGAGTGTGGAATATAGTTAGTGAGAATTCTTTCATTCTTTCTCTCATTCTTCTTCTTTCTCCAATTCTCTCTGAAAATGTGTGTATTATTGTTTATCTAGATCTATTATGTGCAAGTTCAACACACTTACATTATATCAGAGCCAAAAGACTACTAAGAAAAATCTACACCAAATTATTTTTGTAGGTACTGAAGATTGAAGAAAAAAGAAAGATGGAATCTATCTTTTACTCATCAACAATAATTCTCATGCCTCATAACTATTTGAAATGGAATCCAAAAAGTATGCTTCATATCATATGCAGAGGCTTGTACAAAATAACTATGGAAACAGAAGTAGAGCCTGATTCCACTGGTGAGAAAAATGATTTTCTTAATAGACAAGATATGGCCATAGGAAGTATCTGCATGTTTGTTTCTCCTGAACTTTTCCTTCAAGTATATGAAGAATCACAAGAATCAAATCCAAATGAATTATGGACCAGATTGGAGGTTCTATTCGGGAATAAAGAATATTCTGAGGATTTCATGCAGAAGGTTGAACAGATAGAGCTAGAAGAGAAGCCATAAGAAGATCAAGCCTCTTATTATGAAGAGTCTTCTACAAAAGTATTTGGAAAAATTTGTATTCCATTAATTGAAGATGATGTCTACTCCATTTCAGATTTATTTTCTGAATTTCATGTGGAATATATATGGCATGCATCTTAGGGGTCACATGCAGACACTTTTCAATGCTCAATGCATACATCTCGGGAGACAAAAAGGAATCCATGCACATTAGACTCCATTATGATATTTTATAAGCACAATTTTCAGAAACAAATTGGATATTTGAATTCCTCTCGGGAAAATATCCAATTTCAAAAAAAAATCGTCTGAAATGGATTTCGGGAAGTGAAGTTATGATCATTTTAAAATCAACAAAATTTCAGCATTTTTCTAGAAACGACCGCACGGTTTTCAAAATTTCATCCAAACTTTATTTGGATATTTTTAATTATAAGAAGAGAAAGTGGATATCTGTGGAAATATAAATGATGCATCTACTTCATAAAATCCATGCAAACATCTACATATTCAACAAAATATTCAATGAGCACAAACTTGGACAGCTGCAAGGTCTTCTTGGAGTGAAGAACATGATTGCTTAGCAACCGTTTTTTTTGTTCCTTCTAATTTTTATTTTTTTTATGCATTGTAATTTGAAGGGTTGGGGGGTTCCCATGAGGTTTTCCCTCTTTCCTCATTTATTTCAGTGTATCTTTTGTATTTGGGTACCTAACATGGCCTTTTGTATTTTATATAATGAAGGAGAGATGGAAAGACAAATTGCAAATCTGGAAGATGATGCTTATAAATTGGAGGGGGATGAAGAAGGGAAAACAGTGATGATAGAATCTAATGAACCAAAAGAACCTCTATTTATTTTAGACTTTTATGGTGTTTTTAGTAAGGAAGTATTAGGAGCTAGAGTGTGGGTTTAAAATTCAAAAAAAAGACATACAGAAAGCCATTCCTACAAGTTGAATTTCCAGGGTACCAACAATATAGATGATTATGAAGCGTTAATGGTGGGCTTGCAATTGTTCAAAAGGATTGGTGTTGGCCCTTGACCAAGTTTTGGATATCCTTGGTCAAGTTTGACCTATTTTGGGACTTCGACAGGTTGTCGAAGGCAGAGCACAAGTAGAAGCAGAGATCGCGGGATCTCGGCCCCTTTTAGGGCGTTTTTGGGTTTTGGGCCTATGTAATGGGTATGTGGATGTCATCCCATTGGTTTACCCATGTTTATGCCTATCTGTAATGTATAAATAGAATGTTAGGTGATGTAAGTAGAAGCTGGAAAAAGGGTGTGATGCTAGGTGCTAAGGGAAAGTGAAGGCCAATGTGCTAAGTGCAAGTGATAGTGGTACATGCTTTGTGCATATTGTGTGAGACTTGCAAGGATAAGTGCAAGTGACTATAAGAGGTAGTGTAAAGGATTTGTGTTGTAAACTATCTCAGGGAAGGAGGATCTGGCGAGGTGTGTGTAGATCTCATGTCCTATGAGGAGTAGGATCTTATGGCTCTGTGCATGTAGATGATTGGAAAAAGATAATAAAGAAGGTGAAGAGTAGGTGGACGCAGCCCCAGGCTGGGGGTGAACCATGTATATCCTTTGTTATGGTTTCTTCGTGCATTATGGTTGTTTTATGGTTCATATTATTAATTATTAGTACAATTATTCATGCTTAGATGAATATAATAGCTTAGTGCCTAATGATGTGAATAAGATGCTAGATCTGATCTACATTGATTTGTTTAGTGCTTGAATGTGTTGAATCTTGTCGAATGTTGCACGGTGCTATAATTAGTGTTTATCTACGTTGTAGACAAAGTTTAGGTACTAATAAATAAAAAATGTTAATTTCTTTGTTAAGATTATTGTAATCATAGATCGGTGTCCCAGCTAAGGTTGCAGACACTAGAGTCCTGCAACCACCCCTGCCTCTACCTTGAGTGCGACTTCATCTATAGAAATTTTAATACAAATTATGTATTGCCTAGATTCTCTTGATCTAAAAATTATATCCCACTATTAAATACATAATCACTTCTACAAATATTCTTGTGGAATTTAAAACACGATCACCAATTGCAATATGAAGAAGAAAGATCAATCGCACATAACACAAATGTTTTACCGGGAAAGCATAAATCTAAAAACCCCACTATCATATATTATGTATATCATGGATCATGAAACAATCTCATACAAAACTCTAATCCAATATCTCTCAGTACAATACAATCGTCTCACACCATCATACAAAAATCAACAAATACATGTGCCAATTCTCTACCTCCAGACAACCTGCCTCCGTTGCGTAATCCCTGCAATGGAATAACCTGCCAATGAATTTGAATTTCCTCTTTCCTAGGCTGCGAATTGCTCATGAGAACATACACTATTTGTGTGATTTCATGCGTTCACTTCACTCAAATCACAACTGATAGCCAAACTATCCCTTTCACATGTTATCTCAACTGGGTCTCCATTGGATCTGACATGCATGTAGTTAACAGTGGTAAATCTTTAGTTACATGTGAGATAATTGATTCTCAATTAATTAATAATTAATTCACTGAACTCTCACTAGTGTAATTTCAGTTACAACTAGTACAACTGAGCTTAACTCACTTAACTGAGTTAAACTACTTCACAAGTCACATAACTACAATTATAACTCTCTTACAACTTCAAGTCACTTAGTTACGACTAATTCAACTTCCATGTCCTACCAGTCAATCTTTGAACTAGAATTTCCTATAGCTAACTGATTTTCCATTTCAGTAAACTATTTTCAAGTAATTATGAGATAATAGATTAATATTTATTGTCCAATTTATATAAGGGGAAAATAAATTAGACACACATTTCCTGTTGACTTTTCAATACTCCCTCTCAACAAGAAAGGGAATATCCTTCACCCCAATCCTGTCTCTATGGTATTCGAAGTTTCTCTTGGTGAGTGCCTTCGTCAGAATGTCTGCATCCTGATCTTCCATAGGAATGTACTAAAGCAATATGATCATTTGCTGCACACAATCTCTGAGATGATGATACCATATATCTATATTCTTATATCTATCATGAAACACGTGATTAATTGAGAGTTTAATGCAACTTTTATTATCACAAAGAATCATCATCGGATCTAAATGAGAACCAAACAAACCAACAAGCATCTTTCTCATCCAGATAGCCTCACATGCAGCTTGACTCGCTTCCATGTATTCCGCTTCCACTGAATTGAGTGCCATGGAATTTTGTTTCCTGCTGTACCAAGAAACAACTATAGATATGATACTAAAGATCCCCCCTGATGTGCACTTTCTATCCATTTGGTTGCCCACCCAATCTGCATCCATGAAGCCATACAACTTCACCTCAGCTGTTTGTTTGTACCATAAGCCATACTCAGATGTTCCCCTCGGCTATCTCAGTACATTCTTACCCACATTCCAAAAGATATCGGTAGGCTTAACCATCGCTTGACTCAAATGGTTAACTGCACTGCAAATGTTTGGTCTCATGTTCACTAGATATATTAGTGAACCCATTAACTATTGATAGACAGTAGCATCCACTACTTCTCCAGAAGTAGCATCCTCTTTCCTCCAGTTTCTTAGAAGAGGAGTATCCATGTGTTTGCAGCCCTCCATGTGAAACTTACCCAATATCTCCCTTGCATGCTTGCCTTGAGACACAAAAAGTTAACCATCTCACTGCCATATTTCCAATCCAAGGAAATAATGAAGGAGGCTCAAATCCTTCATCTCAAACTCCTTTGCAAGGTCCTCCTTGCATGAGTGTATCAGTTGCTCATCATCACTCAGTATTAAATCATCAACATAAATAACAATGATTAAAAGCTTACCCTCCACCATAATTTGGTATAGGTTTTCATCCGCTTCATTTTTGGTGAAGCCCAGTCCGATTAAATAACTTTCTATCTGAGTGTACCAAGAACGGGGTGCTTTCTTCAGACAATACAACGCTCTCTTGAGTCTGCACAAATGCGACTCCCTGTCAAAGGTCTCAAAAACTTATGGCTACTCAATGTACACTTCTACCTCAATGATCCCATTAAGAAACCCAGTTTTTACATCCATCTCATGAATGCACCAGCCCATCTACCCTGAGAGTGAAAAGATGGATTGTATGGAAGAGTACCTTGCAACAGGTGAAAAGGTCTCATCATAATCTATCCCCTTGATCTGTGAGAAGCCTCGAGGCAAAAACCTAGTCTTGTATTTCTCCACACTCCCATCAACATCTTGCTTTACCTTGTAGATCCATCTTGAACCTACCACTCATTTGTCGACCGGTCTTGGGATAATTTCCCATGCACTGTTTTTGATAATGGAGTCATATTCCTCCACCATAACATCAACCCAAGTGGGATCATGCACTACTTATTGAAAGGAAGATGGTTTAGTCAAAATACATTTTCTCATGAGATCCATGTATCCAGTGAATTGGTTAGGAGACTTTCTCTGTCTGCACTGTGAATTAGGGCCTCCTACATTCTGTGCAACATCTAGTCTAAATCTGTATGCTTCTGTGGTGCACTTTTTGCCATTTCTAATGGATGGCTCTGCTTGCGTGGCTTCCTCCACTCCATGAACCAGAAGTTCCTCCTCTACATGCAAGTCTATCTCCCTCTCAAGTGACAACCGCATGGCTTTCCGCTCATCAAATTTTATATCCCGTCACATAACAATCATATTACTGTTAGGAAAATACACACGATAATTATGGGGTGTTTCTGTGTACCCCACAAATATCCCAACTTCAGCAGTCGATTTCATCTTCTTCCTGACATCCTTGGTCACATGCACATAAACAAATGAGCCAAAAATCTTAAAATTAGAAACATCAGGTTTCTTACCAGTAAAATCTTCTTCAGGTGCACTCATTCCAAGTACTCCATGAGGACAATGGTTTTTCACATAAACCGCAATATTGCATGCTTCTGCCCACAAATGCATTGGTAGGCCCTGATCATGCAACATTGTTTGTGATGCACCCATGATCATTCTATTCTTCCTTTCCATGACCCCATTTTGTTGTGGGTTATGAGGCGCTATGAGTTCTATTCGAATTCCTTCTTTGCTACAGAAGCATTTACAAGAAAATTCATCAACAAAAATAACATAATACTTATGTTTCACTGTTGAAGCAATAGAGAATGGTCCACACGCGTCTATGTGAACTCTCTCCAGGATCACAGAAGAACGGTTCTCCTTTTCATGGAAGGTGGACTTTACATACTTCCACATGGTGCAACCCTTGCATTGATCTAAATGAGCAAGTGTTCCCATTGGAAGTCGAGTAGATAGTTGTTGCATGATTTTCAGGGCTCCATGATGAAGATGGACCAATCCCCTGTGCCATAATTCGCCCTCATCCTGACTCACAACTTTTTCTTCCTTTCCCATCACGACAACGCATCTATATACCTCCAGCTTGTAGAGATTCTTAACTCTAATCCCCATCCTCTTGACTTGAACCATTGTTTTATGTCGCAAAAAATCTTTTCCACTGTTGAAAACAATGTCATAAACTCTGTCCTCCAAAATTGTGACGAAGACCAGGTTTTTCTTCAGACCTAGAACATGCATAACATCTTTTAATTGAAATGGTTTACTTGAATCCCTCTAAAAGGTAATGGAACCAATTCCATTCACACTGTATCATTCATCATCACCCATCTCTATATGCATTTTGAGATCTTTCTCCTCCAAGTCACTGAAAAGACCCTTATCTCCCATCATGTGGAAGGAAGCGCCACTATCCAAATACCACACTGATCCCTATGCACTTAAATCCATGCATGTGATCAAAGAGAAGTCAAGTTAAAATTGCGAGGAAAGGGCCTCACCAGTTGCAGCTCCAAGAACCTTCTTTTTCTTCTTCTTCTACGGATAGTTAGAAGCAAGATGCCCATGTTCGTGACAGTGAAAACACTTCACTTTGGACAAATCCAACTTCTTGACTTTAGACTCGGATTTTGAATTGAATTTCTTCCCCTTCCCTTTCCTTTCCTTGGCATCCAAAGAAAAAATCCTCTTCATCATCATGCTTTGATGAAGATCCATCTCTGGTGTTCTGCCTAAACTCCTCCTACACTATGATCCGACCATAGTCATTCCCAATCTGGAAATTTATCCCTTCCATTGGCAAAGTCTTGATAAATGTGCCAACTCTTGGGAAGTCCTAAGAGATCCAATCTCACCAAATCATCATCAATGACTATTATTCCCACACTCCCCAACTGATCCTGACATTGGACAAACTTTGTGAGATATCTTGGAATGGAGTCACCCTTCTCCATCTTGATCTTCCTGAGTTTATCTTTGAGCGCCAATTTCCTATGGTCGTTGTTGTTTTCGAATAGATCTGTCAAAGTATTCCACATTGCATGTGGTGTGTCTTTCCCATGGAGGTTTGAGACAATGTGGTCTCTTACTCCCTCGAACAGGATCCTCCTCACCTTTGCTACTTTCTTTTGCCATGCATCAAGATTTGGAGCGTTTGCAACATTTGGCTTAGGAACATCTTTGTAAATGAATTCATTCAATCCATTGTCTTCGAGTACTACCTCCATCCTGTCCTTCCAATCAATGTAGTTCAATCTTCCCTCGAGTGCATACTCTAACCTCAATCCATTGAAATCCATTTCGATCTTGAATCAGTTGTAGTACCAAGAAAGTCTTTCTACAAATTCGAATTCTATCCAATCACAAACTCATCTTCTGCAATCTTCTGCACTCTTAGACCATGTATAAATTTTAATACAAATTATGTATTTCCTGGATTCTCCTGATATAAAAATTATATTTCGTTGTTAAATACATAATCTCTTCAACAAATATTCTTACGGAATTTAAAACACGACTGTCAATTGCAATATCAAGAAGAAAGATCAATCGCACATAACATAGATGTTTTACTGGGAAAGAATAAAGATAAAAAACCCACTATAATATATTATGTATATCATGGATCATGAAACAATATCATACAAAACTCTAATCCAGGAGCTCTCAGTATAATACAATTGTCTCACACTGTCATACAAAAATCAGCAAATATGTGTGCCAATTTGTTGCCTCTAGACAGCCTGCCTCCTCTGCACAATTCCTGCAATGGAATAACCTACAAATGAATTTGAATTGCCTCTTTCCTAGGTTGAGCATTTCTCATGGGAACATCCACTGCGTATGTGATTGCATGAGTGCACTTCACTCAAATCACAACTGATGGCCAAACTATCCCTTTCACCTTTTATCTCAACTGGGTCTCCATTGGATTTGACATGCATGTAGTTAATAGTGGTAAATATTCAGTTGCATGTGAGATCCCTGATTGTGAATTAATTAATAATTAATTCACTGAACTCTCACTAGTGTAAGTTCAATTACAACTAGTACAACTGAGCTTAACTCACTTAACTGAGTTAAACTACTTCACAACTCACATAACTACACTTATAACTCTGTTACAACTTCAAGTCTCTTAGCTGAAACTAATTTGACTTCCATGTCCCACCAGTCAACCTTTGAACTAGAATTTCCTATAGCTAATTGATTTTCCATTTCAGTTAACTATTTTCAAGTAATTATGAGATAATAGATTAATATTTATTGTCCAATTTATTTAAGGGGAAAATAAATTAGACACACATTTCTTGTTGACTTTTCAACATCATCTTCTTCACAGGTGTTTCTGAAAGGGATGGTAGTTAGGGTTTTGTTGGTGCATTGTTGAAGTGTTTAACCATGGGTCTGCCCCTGTGCCAACAAATGGTTCCATTGTCGGGACCTGAAATTGTGATAGTTGGTAACTGAGGAAAAGAAAGAAATCTCTATGTCTAGATTTGTTTCTTTAGTGTACAGTATTATACTTGATTTACGAAGTTCTATGCTAGGAAAGGAGGCAGATCTAAAGAAACGAGGTAAGATATGAAATCTTTCTGCTCTGGTAGAGGTAAGATCAATGAATTTTTTTTATTAAAGAGGTAAGATTTGAAAACTTTGTTCTCTGATAAAGGTAAGATAGGTGGAATGTTCTGTTTCAAAATTATAGATCTAGGTATGTTTGATAAATTTTGTCCTAGTCTGAAAATTAGGGCAGAGTTAGAAGAAATAAGCTTTGATATGAGTAGATTTGATAGAAATAATGGAAGATATGTTATTCCTATGCATAGAAAGAATGTTTTGACTAACAAATGGATGCAGGATCCTAGGAAGAATTTTGTCCAGGTTATCTACCATGATCCTAGTTCGCAGTACAAGAAAGTATGAGGATCATTTAAGAGGAAGAGAGGATTAACTCTTTGTTACAGATGCAGAAGGTTGAGCCATCTTGATAAGGATTGCCCTGATATAAGACCTAGTTGTCTTTGTTGTAAATATACTGACCATGATGTTCTGGATTTCCCTAGAATGATTGCTAAGGTTGAAAGAATGAAAATAAGACAAGAAAACCCTGAGAAAGGCCAACAAACTGAGACCAAGGAAGAACCCCATAAAGAATCATAGATTGTATTACTACAAATGAAAGAAACCCTGGATGACCACAAAGATATCAACTTATCAGAGATCTTCAAAGAGAAAGAGTGCATAGAAACAAGAATAGGAGACTTTGATGTAGACTGTGTTCTAGATGAGGAAACATAGGTGAATATTATGACAGAAAGAACTTAGGAAATTTTAGGACAACCTGCTATGATTCCTTCATTGGGAGGAAGAGGATTATTCATAGGAAAGTTGATAACCCTATGTAGAAGACTTGCCCAGACATCTATGAGTTCTCATGGCACTTCGGCAAAAGAAGAATTTGAGGTTGTTAAATTTATTGAGAACAACACCACATTTTCTATGTTACTAGGAAAAACTTGGAATGAGAAAGATCAGATCCGAAGAAAACAAGAAGAGGAAGCTCTATAAAATAAAAAGAAATAACTAAGAGACTTCATGGCTAAGAGAATAGAACACTTACTGGAGTAACAGGATAACCAATCGAATATATTGAGGACTATAAATCTAGATGTCAAAGTTGAAAGAACACAAGCAACCTGGAACACCTGTCTGTACAAGAGAGTAGAGCACCTACCCCAGACAGAGAAGAAGTATTGGCCTTGAACCCTACGAAATACCATCAACAGTGTGAATTTACTATGCCAAGAGGAGATAAGAATCAGAATGGGAAGATGAACCCAGTAACACAGATCACAGTGAAGAAGTCTAGAAAGCTCAGTAAGAAGAAAACAAAGTTGGAGAAATTACAGGAAGTTCCAGAGAAGACTTCATAGAAGGAAGCTCTCCAGAATTCGAACTTCGTTGGAATATCAAAGAAAATCAGATTGGCACTTCACCATCACAGAGAGATATGACCATTGGAGGCATTATAACCATTAGATTGATGATCCCAAATGGTTAGAACAATAGTTATGATCAGAAATCTCACCATCGGACCATTGGGACCGCGTCGTAATAGACATAACTACATTGATGAAGGCTTCTTGTCTTTTGGAAGGATCGGTTACATCCCTATCTACTTATCCCATCAAATTTTGCACCGAGAACACTTTCGCAAATTGTATCTAAGCCAACAAGATAACTCATTGTTATTATTGAGACCTTGTCATCCATTCTATTGGATTGACAAGTTGTTCATCAACCTGAGATATCCGATCTCGAGCATGCATGTCAGATGAGATTAGCGTTTTTGAAAAGTCAATAGAGGAAATTTTAATCGATTTAATGGCAGACAAATTGATGTCCACAAGAGTTCAAGCCTCATCGACGTGAGGAGTGCAAGCCTCCCCTTCAATTGCTCGCAAATCCAAATTACCCTGAACTGTAGATGAGAAAAGAACCAAGCATCGAGATGAATTGGTGAACACAAAGTTAATCCCTTCCATATTGCCTGACTACATCCCACCTCTATCTTACACAGTGAATCATGACAGTGTCCCCAAGGACTTTGAATACACCTTGCTTACTACACACCTCCCGAAGGGGATATGCATAGGAAAGCTTCAATTGGATAAGATCACGACACTAAATATTAGCGACTTTGACCTAGGGGATCGCAAGAAATTCAACATGCTCGCTCCTCACAGGTATTTGACTAGGATGAAGGGGAAGAAGTCGAGGATAATCCCCCAACCATGGACTATGGACCTCGCCTATTCCACCATCCTGAACTTGATGAAAATACCCCATTTTGGAAGGCACCAGGAGGTTAACGTGTGTGTTAAGCTCCCGCTGTCGATCTTCCATGGAGTTTATTTGTGTCTAGAGAGACACATCACCGTCGATCTGATGTTTATCTATTGGATCATCGGATTGAGCATGAAAGGACCAAACTCACAATAATTTTACCCAAGGAAGGTTACAGACCGTGCCCTGGCGTAGAAGATTAAAGATACATACGATGATGTGGAGAAGGGGAAACAAGGCTACAATGCAGCCTCCATCCAGAATGGTGTAATGAGCCTTGATTTCCAGTTGATTTCTAATAAGATAGTCTGGAAGAACAGACCCACGCAGGCCACAGGGTTTTTTGTTGACCTCACAGGGAAATGCGTGGAGGGGCTACAGATGAATTTGGAAAAATACTTAGTGAACCAGTTAGACCAAGACTGTCACGAAGCTCAGGATCAAGGCTATGAGTTCCATTTTAGTTGGTTGTTGATCCTGATCATGTTCATAGCTTGGGAGATTCCAGAAGGTGTAACCTTCCTTGAACTATATCCATCTGAATCCTTAGTCGTGAAGTTCACTTCGCTATGGTATTCAAGTGATATGAGAAAATAATGGAAATAAAACGTGGTGTTCCACACCTACTACCTGTAGTTAAAGAGGGATATTGAGGTTGTCGCTCATATAATGTCGAACGCCCTGCACAGGTTTAGGACATTTGTGAAGTTCCAAGAAGTCATACATTTTATCTACATCATTGCGCGTGGAGACAAACACAAAGAAGTAATACATAGTTACTACAAACTCACAGAGGAGGACCTAGAAGAAATAACTAAGGAGTGGCCTACAGAGCTCCTTATCCCTGTTGAACCTACAGAACTATTCGATCCTGATCTAATCAGAAGCTCAGTAATCATTCGTGAAGGGTATGATACACTTGGAACTAGCAGAAGGAAGAAAACATAATAGGTCCAACATCTGAGCAGTGCATCGGAAGAAACTGCTTCAGAATCACCTGGAGGAGGAGGTGATGATGAAGTAGATAAAGAAGAGAATGATGGAAATGAAGATCATTAGAATCAAGGTGAAGTAACATCACCATAGAATCCCTCTAATGACATAGAGCCATATCACAACAGAAAGGTTTCTCCCACGAAACCCACATCACGGAAGAAGTCAAAAGCTAGTAAGACCAAGCTGCAAATTGTGCTCACACTCGGTGACTTCTAATTCATCAAAGAAGTTGTATCAGACACCTCAGAAGATATTTTTCATAGAAATGAAGCTAAGAAAGAGAACATCTATGAAAAAATTGAAGAAGAACTGCGAGGGGTACAACAAGCCCTTCACTCCAGCCACGCAGTGTCCACTGCGCCCCCTCCATCAGAAGAAACAAAGTTGGGAGATGAGCCTACCAACTCCATAGAATAGCCGATGCGACTGGAGCTCTCTTTCATCATGCATAGGAAGAGACAAAACAGACCATATTGGACCTGAAGCAATCCCAAGACGAAGTGATAGATAAACGGAGGGTTGCGTAGCAAGAGAAGGCTTCCCTCCAAGCAAATATTGAAGAGGAAAAGGAGCAGATCCAGTAAGAGAAAGAATAGTTTATCATGGAGTAGGTTGGAGCAAAAGAAGTTGTCAGTAGAGCACTTTGCTCTGTGACAATCTTAGAGAAAAATGAGGAAGACCCAGTGGATCATCAAGTAGCACATCTTGTTGAAGTCATCTAGCAGCTTCAACAAAGAATAACATATCTAGAGCTACAAATGGTACCAAGTACTCTGCAAGACATGCAATACTAAATAGAATGCACTTCCCAGAGAACAGTTGATAGGATAAAAGAAATATCTTTGAAATGTCAACATCTTAGTAGTAGAAGTGAATAGAGTTATGAGTGACTTACTGAGGACCCTGAACTAAATACAATGGAGTCACATCTCCAGGAGGGAAAGCAGCAAGAAGCAAAGGTATAGGTAGAGTTGAATCTCTTGTCAGCAGTTCAGAGAATGAAATGATCCCAGGAACAACGCACTGTTCAATAACACATCCATGCCATACAGATCAAAGTCATGGAAGTGACTCAGAGGCTCTAGCCAGCCCAAGATGCAGCTTTCCAACTGTTCGAAGAGATTGAAGGACGAGGAGCAGAGATGGAACAAGTAGTCACTTCAGTTGAAAAATGATTAGAGGGACCTATTAATGAGGTATCACTTCAGGATTTTGCTGAGCAGGAGGCCCTGGTGCAACAATAGGTCGAATTAGCTTGAGCCAAGCTCGAGGATTTTGAAGCAGAGCTACCCAAATCATAGTGACTTGGGACGAGTCAGAAGTGAGTGTTGGGGGCTTGTTGGCCCTTGACCAAGTTTTGGATATCCTTGGTCATGTTTGACCTATTTTGGGACTTCGACAGGCTGTCGAAGGCAAAGCGCAAGTCAAATCAGAGATCATGGGATCTTGGCCCATTTTAGGTCATTTTTGGTTTTTGGGCTTATGTAACGGGTATGGGGATGTTGATCGGTGGGTTTACCCATGTTTAAGACCTTTTGTAATGTATAAATAGAAATATAGGCAATGTATGTAGAAGGTGGAAAAAGGGTATGATGCTAGATGCTAAGGGAAAGTGAAGGCCAATGTGCTAAGTCCAAGTGATATTTGTACATTCTTTGTGCATACTGTGAGAGACTTGCAAGGCTAAGTGCAAGTGACTGTAAGAGGTAGTATAAAAATTTTGTCCTTTAACCTAGCTCAGGGAAGGAGGATCTGGTGAGGTGAACACATATATCCTATCCTATGCGGAGTAAGACCTTATGGATCTGTGAGTGTAGATGATTGACATAAGATAACAAAGAAGACAAAGAGTTGGTGGGCGTATCCCCAAGCTGGGCATGAACCACGTATATCTTATGCTATGGTTTCTTTGTCCATTATGGTTGTTTTATGGTTCATATGATTAATGATTAGTACAATGATGCATGCTTAGATGAATATAATAGCTTAGTGCCTAATGATGTTAATAGTATTCTATATCTGATCTACGTTGATGTGTTTAGTGCTTGAATGTGTTGAATCTTGTTGAATACTACGTTGTGTTGTAATTATGGTTTATCTGCATTGTAGACAAAGGTTAAGTACTAATGAATAAAAACTTCTAAGTGATTTGTTAAGAGTATTGTAATCACATATCAGTGTACCAGCTAAGGTTGCAGACACTGGAGTCCTTCAACCACCCCTACCTCTACCTCGGGTGAGACTTCATCTGCTTCGCAGGTGTTGCCAAAAGGGTTGATAGTTAGGGTTTTGTTGGTGCATTGTTGAAGCATTGAACCCTTGGTATGACCCTGTTCCAACACTTTGTGCTAAGATAATTTCAATTAGGGGTGACTCTGAACTTATCATAAAACATCTCAAAGGTGAGTACTCTGCTAGACACCCAAGACTGAGAGCCTACATAAATTCTTTTCTATATTTTCTATAGTGATTTACTGAATATGATTTGCAGGCCATTCCCAGAGACCAAAACATTATTGTTGATGGTATGGCTACTTCAACAACTACTTGTAAGATAACATTCCATCCTAATTGCCAGTATACAATTGAAGTGAAGTGCAGACCTGTTGTCCCAGACAACATCAGGAATTGGCATGTTTTTGGAAATGATGAACAAATTGAAAAAAATTTGCAATCAAAGAATGCGTTTGAATGTGCCAATACTGATGTTGATAGTGATGATGAAAAATAAAGTGTAGATAAGATAGGTTTAGAAGAAATAAATAAAAAACAAGAAGATCTGGACTTTTTGCAATTAAAGGATAATATGTTTCCTAGAGTATTAGTCCCATTAGAAGAATTGTTTGATTTTTATGATGTAGCTAAAAAACAAAAAATTAACCTACTGGAAAAGAATTTGGGGACTGTAACATGGGAACTGAAAAAGAACCAAAAATGATCAAACTGTCAAAATCTTTACCTCCTACTAAAAAACAGAAATACATAGAATTGTTCAAAGAATTTATAGATGTTTTTTCATAGAGATATGAAGATCTAAAATCCTATGATACTAGCATTATACAACACAAAATTCCCATAAAAGAAGATCAAAATTTGGTCAAACAAAAACTTAGGAGAATTAACCCAAAGTTGATGCCTCTGATTGCAAAGGAGATTAAAAAGATGTATGATGCTAAAATCATTGTCCCATTAAGATTTTCTAAATGGGTTTCCAACTTAGTTCCAACCAGGAAGAAGAGTGGAGAAATCAGACTCTGTATTGATTTCAAAAACGTTAATAAAGTCTCTCTCAAAGACAACTATCCCTTTCCCAAAATGGACCATATTTTTCATAAGGTAGTTGGATCCAGTATAATTTCTCTATTAAATGGTTTTTATTGTTACCACCAAGTTTTAGTCCACCCTGATGATCAAGAGAAAACATCATTTACTATACCTTGGGGCACTTTCATGTATGTGAAAATGCCTTTTGGTTTAATGAATGTTGGGGCCATATTTCAGAGAGAAATGGATATTGATTTTGTTTATGAACTTGGAAGATTCATCATTATATACCTAGATGACATAACTGTCTTTTCAAAAATATATGAAGAACACTTACTCCACCTCAGAAGAGTTTTTGAAAAATGCAGGAAATTTTGAATTTCACTTAATCCAAAAAAAACATTGTTTGGTCTTGAGGAAGATAAATTGTTAGGACACATCATATCCAAGGATGGAATTAAAATATGTCCTAGAAGAACTAAATCCATTCAAAAAATAGATCATCCCATAATCATAAAATAATTGTAGTCTTTCATAGGCAAAATAAACATTTTAAGAAGATTTATCCCTAACTTGGCAGAACTTCTCAGAAATATAACAAATATGTTGAAAAAAGACACAAAAATAAAATGGAACATAGAAGAAAATCATTCCTTTAATCAGGTGAAACATGCCTTGACACAAGCCCCTATGCTTATCATCCCCAATTACACAAAAGATTTCCTCCCATTCTATTTTTCCTCTGAGCACACTATTGCAGCAGTGCTTTTGCAGAAGAACAATGAATGCAATAAGAAGCCTATTTCTATTTTCAATAAATCCTTGAGAGATGATGCATTGAATTATAACATCATGGAAAAGCAAGCTTTTTCTTTGGTGAAAGAAATCAAAGATTTTAGAGTATATATTCTCCACTCATACATTATTGCTTATGTCCCAAATTATGTGGTGAAACATATTCTGGCCCAAGATGGTCCTGATGGAAAAAGGGGTAAACGGATTGATGTTATCCTTGATATGACATTGAGATCAAACCATCAAATATTATCAAGGGTCAAGGATTAGCTAAATTAATGTCTAAGTCCAATTTTCATGCTTTAGATATTAATTTTCTACTACAGTAGATGAACAAGAAGAGAAGGTGATTCCACAAGTTAAAGAGGTTTTCTCAACCTCTCCTTGGTATGTGACCTTATTTTTGTTTTACATCACTTACAAGCTCCTCCTGGTTTAACCAAAACTAAAGATAGATTTCTGAAACTCAAAGCTATGAAGTATTGTATTTTAAATGGCAATTTGTATTGGAAAGATGTTGGAGGGATTCTACTAAAATATTTGTTGAAAGATGAGGATGATAAAGATTTGTAGGAATTTCATGAAGGAGACTGTGGTGGAAATTTGACCTGGAAGACCACTGCTAAAAAAATTCTAAGACTTGGTTTCTACTAGCCAACTTTATTTGGAGATGTCCATAAGAAAGTGACCTCCTGTCATAAATGTCAAATCTTTGAAGGAAAAAGGAAACTTTTACCTTTAGACTTGAAACCAATTTTAGTTGAAACTCCATTTCAACAATGGGGTCTAGATTTCATTGGAGAAATCCATCCACCATCATCAAGCCAACACAAATGGATTCTCACAGCCACTGATTATTTCATCAAGTGGATTGAAGTTGTACCAACCAAGAAATCCATTGATGCTATCATCATTAAGTTTTTGGAAACTAGCATTCTTTCTAGATTTGGATGTCCCAGGAAAATTATCACTAACAATGCAACAACATTCAAATGAAAGAAGATGATATAGTTCTGCAGTAAATATCATGTCACCTTAGGACACTCTACTTCCTATTACCCTCAGTGGAATAGTTTAGAAGATTCATCAAATAAGAGCCTGGTCAACATCATCAAGATGTTGTTGCAAGACAACAAAAATTCATGGCACAATAAGTTGGTAAATTCACTATGGGAAAAACATACTTACTACAAAGAGGTCAATTGGCATGTCCCCATACCATTTGTTCTATGGAATGGATGTTTTCTTTCTCACTTCTTTAGGTGTCCCTGTCATGAAATTACTTCAAGAGGTACATGTTGAAACAAATGACATCCAAAGGAGAATTAATCATATTATACAGTTGCAATAGTCTAGAGAAGAGGTCTACAATCAAACTCAAGTAATTCAGGAAAATATCAAGAAGGCATATGATATAAGGACAAAGGATGATGAATTCCAGATAAGAGACAAAGTACTGAAATGGGACTCAAGAAATGAAGAAAAGGGCAAGCATGGAAAATTTGGAATCTATGGAAAGGCACTTTCACAATACATTCCTACAGAGAAAGTAATGCATTTTTTTTTATCAAGGATATGGATGGAGTAGACCTACTAGGAGGACCTTGTTGAGCAGTCAACACGCCCTAAAAAAGCCTTATCAAATTTCGTCATTTTTTGGGTAGCACTTGGTTTCTGCACTACCTGAATCGATTTCATTTTGGGAAATGTTTTATCTTTGTTTGTTTTCATGAATCTCATAACCTATTTAGGTTTTCTTGAACTTATGGAACCCCATGACTAAAATACCTTAACACTTGAATTAAGAATCAGCAGCCAAACAGTACACCTAATGCACTCAGGTTCAGCGTCGAAAATAATTCAAGTAAAGGAACCACATGGAAAAAAACAGTCGTCAAGTGTCAATCTTCATTGACATCGAAAGAAGGAAGTTTTGGTTTGCGTAATTTTTTCACATAAAGGTTCGATAGATAGTCAATACTCTTCGGCATCGGTAAAATATGAGGAAGACAGAAGTTAACAAAGGACGAAAATAAATTGTTGACAGTCAATGCCCGAAGCACTTTATCAGGATCGGGGAAATCCAAAAGGATCACAACAAACATTTAGGATCCCCGATGCATTGTTCGACATCGATACTTTTTCAAAGGAGTCGATCCGAGAGAACTTGGGTAGGTTTATCCCCGATCACTGATCCTTGACACTTTTAGGCATCGACAAGCTAGGATTTGGATTTAGAATGAATAGCTTAAGGAAAGTTTCGAGTATGATTAATACGAGTGAATTAAGTCACTAGTCTTGAATTCCACATGTATTTACCAAGTAAGAGGGTCATACAGTCTAGTTCTATCCCGAGTCATTCTTGGTTCTCTTGGTCCTAGTCACACAAAAAGAGAGAGACAAAGAGAAATTTTCCAAATACATTAATGGCCAGAGGTATGATATCCAGGATGAAATCATCATAGCGATAGTCAGGAAAGTAGAGGATGCATATCAAATTGCGCTAAAAGAAGAAGAGAAGTTGACTAGGAAGCAAATTCAACAAAATAAGGGATGAATCTTGAATAGAGGCAAAGGAGTTTCCTGGGATAAAGCACAAAAACCAAAAGACAAGGCATATAAATGACATAGTCACTCTGAGAGAGGAGGAAGTTGTTGAGGAAGACAGGGTGGTGGTAGAACCTCTTTTCCCAAAGGAATAGGAAGAGGCATAGGAGGAGAAGTAAGGTGTTATGCCTATGGAAAAACAGGGCATATGTCTTGGGATTTTCCCGAGAGGAAGAAAGGAGGTGAAGCTCACATTTTGGAAGCACATAAATGAGATGTTGAGGCAGAAAGTGTAGAGGATGGGAGGTACCTGATGATGAAGAAGGTTCTTTTGAAGCAAGAGGTGGAGACTAAAAAGCCAATGCAAAGAAACAATTTGTTCAGGACAAATTTCAAAATGAAGGACAAAGTTTTCAAGGTGATAATTGACAGTGGGAGAACTGACAACTTAGTATCCATAGAGATGGTGGAGAAGATAGAGATGGAAATGACTGCACATTCGACGTCATATAAGGTCTCATGGTTACAGAAAGGTCAGTAGGTAACAATGAATCAACAATGCCTGGTTGAATTTTAAATAGGTGGGTATAAGGATGATATCCTATGTGACATGATTCCCATGGATGTATGTCATGTTTTGTTGGGAATACCATGGATGTATGACATGAATACTATTCATGATGGGAGGCGAAACAACTATACTTTGGAGAAGAATGATAGGACACATATGTTGCTACCAATTTAAGAAAAGAAGGTGACGGATGAAAGCTATCATGAGAATACTTCTCATGAGTGGGAAGGAACTCCTTAATGAAATAAAAAAGGAACAGGATATGCAGTTTCTTGTAGTGAGGAAGCCAAGAGTTATCCTTACTAGTACTTCAATGGAAGATTTTCCTGAGGAAGTTCAGGAATTGCTAGAGAATTTTTTTGATATAGTAGTGGATGAGTTTCCAAACTCATTTACACCTATCAAAAGTATCAGTCATCACATTGAATTGATACCAGGAGCAATCCTACCGAATAAATCAGCATACAAATTGACACCTAAAGAGAATGAGGAGGTGAAGAGATAGGTTCGGGATTTGTTAGATAAAGGAATGGTTAGAGAAATATTGATTCCATGTGTAGTGACAACTGTATTAAGTCTGAATAAGGATTGTGGATGGAGAATGTGTATGGACTCTAGTGCCATAAACAAGATCACCATCAGATACATATTCCCATTTCCAAGGATGGATGGTTTGATGGATTGCTTGAGTGGAGCTAACTGTTTTTCAAAAATAGATTTGAAAAGTGGATATCACCAGATAAGAATGAGGGAAGGTGATGAGTGGAAAACAACATTCAATACAAATGAGGGGTTGTATGAATGGTTGTTATGCCTTTCGGCTTAACAAATGCCCTGAGTACTTTTATGAGGATGATGAATGAAGTGTTAAAATATTTCATTGGAAAATTTGTAATTGTATATCTGGATGATATATTTCTCTTTAGTAAGAATAAGGGGAAACATTTGAGACATTTGACATTGGTAATGAAGAGGTTGCAAAAAGAGAAGTTGTTTATTAATCTGAAAAGTCCTCTTTCATGAAAACATAACTCATATATTTGGGTTTTTTTATTTCTTCAAATGAACTAAAGATGGATCCCGAAAAGGTGAAAGCTATCAAAGAATGGCCGTCACCGAGGAACATCTTTGAGGTAATAAGATTCCATGGATTAGCAAGGTTTTATCGGAAGCTCATCATAAAGTTTAGTGGGATTAGTGCTCAAATGATGGATACAATGAATAAAATATACAAGTCTTTCAAATGGATAGAAGAGGCCGAGAAGAGCTTCTACATATTGAAGGGGAAGATAACTAAACAACCAATTATGGTTTTACCAGATTTCGGGAAGACATTTAAGGTGAGATGTGATGCGAGTGGAATTGCAATTAGAGCAGTCTTGAGTCAAGACAACAAACCTATTGCATATTTCAACGAGAGGTTGAATGAATCTAGGAAGAAGTACTTCACATACGACAAAGAGTTATATCCCATAATTCAAGCCTTGAAAAAATGGAGGCATTATCTTGTACCGAAGGAGTTTGTTTTGTATAGTGATAATCATGTTGGGTATGTGTTATATTCTTTGCATGTGTGTGTGTGTGGGTGCGTCAGATACGACAATTGCGTCTGACGATCCCTTCACCTAGAGCTCTGCCATTGCGTCGGGTGCTTCCTAGGGGGGTCCCAGGTATGCCCCCCTCTGGTTACGCGCAGCGTTCGGGGCAACGCCCCGAAATTTTTTTTTTGGGCAGTTTTTGCTATTTTTAGTTGATTTGTAAATTAATCCTGGATTAAGGGATTAGGGTTTTGGTATCTACGGAATACCTAAAACAATTGTATATATTGTATGGCAAATGGTGAAATTCGATATAATGAAAATAAGAAAGGTTTTCCCGGTTGAGGGTTTCCGGTAAAAATCTTTGTGTACTCTGTGTATGAGCCATTGATTAATTTCTGTATTTCTTAAGAATCTATA
>ML778010.1:615896-631322 GCA_009831015.1 Picea engelmannii
TGGAAAAGAACCCAGCTTATCATTCGAAGACAAAGCATATTGATGTTCAGTATCACTTTGTGAGAGACATGGTTGAGGAAAAGAAGGTGTTGTTGGAAAAGGTTGACACTTTGAAGAATGTTGCAGATTCATTGAAAAAGTCTTTGAGCACAGAAAATTTCTCTTGGTGTAGAGTAACAATGGGCATTGTTGCCCTAGATTGTTGACTATATAATCCCCTGGACCCCTGGATGCAAAGAAAACAACAGGTGGGAGAATGTTGGGTATGTGTTATATTCTTTGCATGTGTGTGTGTGTGGGTGCGTCTGATGATCCCTTCACCTAGAGCTCTGTCGTTGCGCCGAGTGCTTCCTAAGGGGGTCCCAGGTATGCCCCCCCTGGTTATGCGCAGCGTTCAGGGCAGCGCCCCGAATTTTTTTTTTTTGGGCGGTTTTTGCTATTTTTAGCGGATTTTGCTATTTTTAGCTGATTTGTAAATTAATCCCGGATTAAGGGATTAGGGTTTTGGTATCTATGGAATACCTAAAACAATTGTATATATTGTATGGCGAATGGTGAAATTCAATATAATGAAAATAAGAAAGGTTTTCCCGGTTGAGGGTTTACGGTAAAATCTCTGTGTACTCTGTGTATGAGACATTGATTAATTTATGTATTTCTTAAGAATCTATATGCATTGCTTTACTTCGCAGGTTTAAAATTTACAAATCAAACTTTTCAATTCATAACCAGACAGGAGAAATTAAACCAGAGACATGCTAATTGGATAGATTTTATGCAAAAAATCACTTTTTTCATTAAACATATTTCTGGTAATGCTAACAAGATTGTTGATGCATTGAGCAGGAGAATTTTGGTTCTACAGGAGTTTCAAATTGGAACCTTAGGTTTTGATCACCTTAAGGACATGTACCACAATTATCCAAATTTTGGAGAGGTGTATGAAGCGTGTGCAAATCATGTGCTTAGAGACAAAAGTTAGTGGGCCGAATATATTATTCACGATGGGTTGTTGTTCAAATGTAACATCCTCGACCACCCATGTCGGGCCATGATACTCCATAAAAAACTTCCATTCTCTGCTCAACATACTATAACATACCCAACATCCAACTGAGCTATGCCACATAAATTTTTCAAACTGCTTGCAATTAAAATATATACACACAGAAATCTTGTGGATATATATATATATATATATATATATATATATATATATATATATATATATATAATGTAAACATACAAATACATCTGTAAATACATGGATTCACACTGAAAAATAGTAAACGTATACATGCAACATATACATGAAATACTCATAAATATACAGACAGTTATAACCACACATAGGATAAACCCATAAAAATAAGCACGTAAATAATAATGCAACATGTAAATTTATCACACAATTGACACTTATATTGGTAAGAATATGAAAAATTGTGCGAATACCTTCCATGAACCTCCCAACCTTAGACCACGTTCCTCATCACTCTCAGCAGTGGGTCACTCCCGAGCTGGGACTAAACTCCACTTAGGTAAAGGGGTTCCTAACCAGGCTAATATATATTGGACAATAGGAAAGATTCATCACAGGCACCTACTAAAACTAACAGCCTATAGTCCCTCATTCCCCACATGCATGTCCCACCCCAGGAAGTGTGCTCCTTCTTTGCTCAAAAGTCCTTCAACTACCCCACTTCCTTTCTGGGATTCAACAATAGGTTGGACAAGAAGTATCAGATCCATGTAGTTGCAGTTTAGCACCTTCAGAAATCAATTCCCAACAATTCTCTCACCTAGACAGATTTCTCATGGGCCTGACAACCCACCTCTTCAATATCCCATGGGCTTGACAAAATACTTCCTTAATCCAACCCCCAGCTAACCATATACACAAACAAGTATGGCTATGGATATGGGTTCAGATACAATGACATGAAGGTACGAAGGATAGCGGACTATACGAGTGAATGCTCATGGTATGGCTCAATGGATGACTTAATGATAGAAGGGATGATGGAAAATGAACTAAGTCCAGACAATATGTATGCATGTCCCCAACTTGACACTTGTCACGTTGGGAGCTACTTTGGCCCACTTGTCCCCATCCTTAGAAATTAGGATAAAATACTTTCCCATACTTTCTTATTTAAGGAATATTAATATAATATTCCTTTTTTGTTTAAGCTCTCTAGCTTCTCCCCTTTTCCTTAAATTTTATCCCTCCCTTTCCCTAACCAGTGGAGTTTAGTCCCCCGTACTCTTTTATTGTGGTTAGTCTGCACACAATGATGTATTTATATTAATGATGAGACATATACAAAAATAAGTGCACTGGTCTTTAACATCTAGGCTCTCTATCTTAATACAAACATAATCCTCCTAGGTTATAATAATTGGCTCACCAGCCTATAAAACACAACATATACACAAAGGCTCCCTGGCCTCAAAATCACGTACACTTAAAATGTTGCGTGTGGTACCTAGAATGTGAACACTTCCTCATTTTACTACGCAGTACATGCACACATTATGCCATGAAAGGTGCATACAAAAATGATATCAACAACTCACCAACTTAAGTACATTTTAATTTACATTACAACTGGGTTCAGCCTAGGGATATTACAATCCCCTCCCCTTATTTATGCATTCTCCTCAGTGCATTATGTACACATATATAACAAAATTTCAAGAATCCTAAAAAATATGCAGGTATTCTGCATGCATTGCATCATCATGCTCCCAAGTAGCATCCTTAGGACTGTACCAGGTCCATTGGACCTTTACAATCCCTATGGCTCGATTTCAGAGCTGTTTGATTTTCTGGTCCAAAATGCGTATCGGATGCACTCGAAAAGCACCTTTTTGCTCCACCTGAATCACATTCCAATCAATAAGATGATTAGCATCAAGTATATATTTTTTGAGATATGATACATAGAATACATTATGAACAAACATAGATGCAGGAAATGTAATCATATAATCCACTAGACAAATCCTCTCTAGGATTTCAAATGGCCCACAATAATGAGCTTCCAACTTTGAACAATTTCCCAGCTTCAGGGAACTTCTATTGGCTTTCACTTTCAAAAATACAAGGTCTGCCACTTTAAATTCCCTATGATTTATGCCTTTATCAACATAGATTTTCTTCATGTCTTGGGCAACCTTTAAATTTTTTTTTATTTTCAACATTTTCTCCTCCATTTCCCTGAGTAAATCTGGCCCAACCATTTCTCTATATGTTGGGTTATCCTAGCTTAGTGTGTTTCACTTTCTACCATAAAGTGCCTCAAATGGGCTCATCTTTAGAGATGTTTGGTACCCATTGTTATAAGAAAAATGTACCAAGTGTAGGTAGTCTTCCCATTTTAATGGTTTATCCATCACATACATCCTCAACATATCCTCAATCACTTGATTCAACCTCTTTGTTTGTCCATATGATTCTAGATGATAAGCTATACTAAAATTCAAATTTGTTCCAAATCCATAGATAATCCCTTCCAAAAATTTGAAGTAAATTTTGGATCTTTGTCAGACACAATTGTCTTGGGTATGGCACATAATATAGAAATTTCTCTCATATAAACATCAACAATGTTGGCTTCCTTGTGAGTGAGCTTAAATGGAATAAAATGGGTAGCTTTAGTAAGCGTATCCACCACTACCATGATATAATCATGTTGCTTGCTTTTTCTGGGTTGTTTGGTGATGAAATCCATGGTTACAACTTCCCATTTCCACTTAGGAATGGGTAATGGTTGTAGCAAACTAATTGGGTGTCTATGCTCATCCTTTACCTTTTGACATTCCAAACATTTGACAATAAAATAAACAACCGCTTTCTTCATTCCTGGCCAATAATATTGGCTCTTGACAACTGCAATAGTTTTATGATAACTTGGGTGCCCAACATAAGGCACATTATGCATTTCTCTCAATATCATATTTTTCAATTCCTAGGAATTTGGTACATAAATTCTACCCCTGTACATGATAATTTCATCATTATGTAGCTTATATTCTTCAATTTTATGCTGCAAAATACCTTGTTCTAATTTTTCCACTAATTCCTTGTATTGCAAATCTAATTTTACAGCCTCTAAAATTATGTGTTTCAAATCTGATTGGTACATGCTAATGGTTGTAGCATGCAATTCATGCACTCTTCTGTTGATTGCATCAACCACTTTGTTCTCTTTCCCTTTGATATGATTTATATCAAATTCATATTCACTTAGAAATTCTAACCATCTACTTTGCCTAGCATTTAGAGTTGGCTAATCAAATAAATATTTCAGACCATTATGGTCTTTCCTTAGCTCAAACCTTTTCCCCATGAGGTAGTGTCCCGATTTCCTCAAGGCATTCACTGTGGCTACCGACTCCAAATCATGAGTGGCATAGTGTATTTCATGTTCCTTCAACTTCCTTGATTCATAACATATAACAAACCCATTTTGATTGAGGACTCCACCAAGTCCTTATTTACATGCATCTGTGCATACAATGAAGTCTTCATTTGGGTCTGCAATCCTTATTATTGGATAACTTGTTAATAATTTTTTCAAGTGTTGGAAACTCTTTTCACAATCCAATGTCCACTGAAACTTCACACCCTTCTTTTGTAAGGAAGTGATTGGGTGTGCAATTTTTCAAAATCCTTCAATAAATCTCCTATAGTATCCTGCAAGGCCCATGAATGATCTAACCTCTGTCACATTTTTTGGCGCTGACCATTCTCTAATGGCTTCTATCTTTTCAGGATCCACTACTATCCCATCCTCTGAAATGATATGTCCCAAATAATGAATTTTCCTCTGATAAAATGAGCACTTTATCAATTTGGCATATAACTCATGGTCTCTTAATACTTTCAACACCATTATCAAATGATGCTCGTGATATTCCTCTAACTTGGAATATACGAGGATGTCATAAAAAAAAACAATGACAAACTTGTCTAAATATTCTCGGAAAACACCATTCATTAAGCACATGAAAATAGCTCGTAAATTTGACAACCCAAATGGCACCACTATGAACTCATAATGACCATACCTTGTCCTGAAGACGGTCTTGTTGATATATTCCTCCTTAATCCTTACTTGATGGTATGCTGACTTGAGATCTATCTTTGAAAATATATTTGCATCCTTCAGTTGATCAAAGAGATCATCAATCCTTGGTAGAGGATACTTCTTCTTCATAGTCACTTTATTCAACTATATGAAATCAATGCACAATCTTAATGTCCCATCTTTCTTCTTCACGAACAACATTAGGGCACCCCAAGGTGACACACTTTTGCATATATACCCCTTCTTCAGAAATTTTTCAAGTTTCATTTGCAACTCCTTCAACTCTAGTGTACTCATTCCATAAGGAGTCTTTGACACTAGAGTTGCTCCGGGCATTAAATTTATAGAGAAATCAATATCTCTCTTTGGGGGTAGTCTTGGTACCTCCTTGAAAACATCTTCAAAATCTTCCAGGACTATATGATCTTCCAAATTTGGCACCTTATCTTTAGGTGTCTCTTCCATATGAGCTGCAAATATTTGACACCCTTTTCAGTAACATTTCTTCAGCTTCAATGCTGAAATTTATCTGATGGTTAATGCCTTGGGAATTCCCTGCACTTTCCTTTGGTTCCCATCCTCATCCAAGAAATTAAATGCCTTGTTATGATAGTCTAGGATAGCATGATGTTGGTCCAACTAATCCATCCCAATTAGACAATCATAGGAACCTAAAGGAAAGATTTTCAAATATGCCATGGTGCTCAGTCCATTCATGTCCATAAGACATGACTTAACCATCTCATTAACTTTTCTTTTGGCTTCAGTAGCCAACTGCACCAACCAATATTTTCCATGCTTGATTCTTGGAAAATGCAAAATTTCAACCATCTTAGGATCTATATAACTATGACTAGCTCCTGAATCAATTAAAATAACAATGGTTTGGTTGTTGATCATACCTTCCACTTCAATCATATGTGATTGATAATATGTTTTCTTGTTGTCGAGGGATGCATAGATCCTTGGTACATTTTTGCCCATGTCCTCAATTGTTTCATCTTGTTGTACATTGTAAACAATCCTCACTTTTTCACCTCTGTGGGGACAATCTATGAACATATGATCTCCTTTACAACCCCAACATTTAATAGGTGGTTGCCTTAGCCTTTGACCCTTTGTGTCAATCATTCTGAGTTCTTTATAAGTTGGTTGTCCCTGTGGATTATTTCTCAAGAATGGTGGTTCAGTTCCCTTCTTCCTCTGATCCATATTGAATTTCTTTTTGTCTTTCCAAGATTTTTGGAAAGTTGGCCTTTATTTTTGTTGATCATATAGGAATTTAGCTCACCTTATGGTATCCTCCAATGTCTTGGGATCATCATACTATATTTTGTCACTAATGAATGATGGTAATCCAATCAAATACCTCTAAATCTTAATTGTTTCATCCTTGATGAAAGATACATACATCAACAGTTCTAAAAACCTTCTTTCATGTTCACTTATGGTCATACTCCCAAGTTTGAGTTCAAAGAACTCTTTCATTTTCTTGTCAAATTATATCTTAGTCAAGTATTTCTTCTCAAAATACTTCTTGAATTCCCTCCAAGCAATACTCTTATATTTAATGTGTTGCACCTACACAAGCTGATCCCACCACATGGATGCCTTTCCCTTAAGTTGATAGATGGAAATTCTACCTTCTACATGAGAAGAATAATTATGCAATTGAAAAGAATTTATCATGCCCAACAACCATGTCTATGCATCTTCATCCTTCTTGTGCTCACCATCAAATGTAAGAGGTTTTATTTTGTTCATTTCTCCTCATAGCTCATCCACCCTAGATATATTATGCTTCCTAATAGGGGATGGACTTGAGATGCTATGTGATCTTTTATGGGAATGCCTCAGGGAGAGATGGTGATGTCTGATAACAATTATTTCTCTTCTTTTCTCATCAAGAGACCCGTGACTTCTTGATTTTCTTGAGCCACTCTCCTTATCCAATTTATTTTCTATTATGTTCAAGCTCTGCAATAACTTCAGGTTGAAGTCATATTGATGCTTCTTGGCTATCATAATCCTTTCACTATCATCTTTATGTCTTTGGACATCCTTCTATAAATTTCTAATAGTCTCTACTATATTCATATTTTCATCTCTTCCTTCTCCATGTCCATTGGAGTTTGTTCCTTCAATACCCAAATGGACATCCATCCCTATGATATCATCTTCCTAGATATAAGTATCCTATGAATATTCCATTACTATGGACTGTATGTTGATCCTGATCTGATCTATTTGTTGTTAACTCTACAAAATGTGCAGCCAACAAAACTTTTTCAGACTAACTATTTCAACAATTTCATGAAAAATATGAACCATTTTTGTTCAGTAATATATCAGAATTATTTCTTCCGATTTATTGGAAAATTGAATTCTTAGATAGATTTTGTGGGTGAATAATAATATTCTACTTTCCAGTACCTTTCCAACACCTTCTCCCATGCTCAATTATGAGTCTTGAGCAGAAAGTTATGATTATTTGAAAATTGCCCATTAATTTTTCTGTTCACACTTCAACTTGGCACAAATCTGCGTTGTAATTATGTATTTTTGCACCTACTCCATTTTAATTTTCATAGGATCCCAATTGGGTTTCTTCATATACATATTTTGGACATTTTTTCCACATTTCACCTTTTTCTGGGTTCTGGGTTGCTAGTTACAGCCTGCTGAAGTTCTAGGCCAATTCATGTTTTTGGTCTGGAATGTGACATGTATCTTATTTTCCATATTAAACACTTTTAGCATGCCCGGAAATTTAATTCATCTCTAGGAATGTCTTCTAAGGTTCAATATATTTCCATTGACTGCTCCTACACCTCAATCTGATTTCAGAGCATAAAGTTATGGCTCTTTGAATTTAGTTGGGTCTTAAAATTTACCCTCCATTGTTTGTGCTGTAAATTTCTCATAAAAGATCTGTTTGATGAACGGTTTACACCATTAGAAATATCTCTCTGAGATATTTTATTCGAGCTGCAAAGACAAGGTGTACCTCTGTTCTCATAGTTTTTGAGTAACTAAAAATGTTCTTAAGGGTCTAAAAAACGCACTACAAAAAGATGACATTCAAATGATATAAAACGTCGCATAAAATCGTTGGTTTTCTGTTGTTGTTCACCCTCCAAATGAATTCGCAAGCATAAATTTCAACATGTAAACACATATTTAGTATGAGAAACAACACCACAAGGTAATTCATGCTCTGTGAACTTATAACTACTATGCATCACTTCACTGTCGTGCCAATAACTAGTGTGCACTACCTTTGTGTCGCGCGCCAATATCCACCACACGTAGTTTTGGTTCTTGCACTATTACCTATTGCATGAAATTTTTGTATCACACGTTGATATTTCGTGCACATTTCACTCTGTGTTTCACCATGCCAAATTTCAGTACACCAATAGTTTGCACGCACCATTTACTACACTGTTGTGTGACAACTTATACTCATACTGCACGTGCACCAACCAAACTCCTCTACGCTCTGCCTATATTGCACACACCATGCATGCCATTATTATGTGTGTGCACACCATGTGCACCTTTTATGCATATGCACACAACGAAATACTAAATTTAGCACGTGCACCTACACACCAACATTTTTTCGCGCGGTGCCAGAATTTAGTGTGCGAACCTGCACACCAAAGTTTTTCTGCGCGGTTCCAAACTTTAGTGCACGCACCCACACACCAAAATTTTTATGCATGGTGCCAAAATTTAGCCCGCACACCAGCACGCCAACATTTTTTCGTGTGGTGCCCAAATTTATCGCACGCACCAGCATGCCAACATTTTTCCGTGCAATGCCGAAATTTAGCGCGTGCACCAACACGCCAACATTTTTCCACGTGCTGCCCAAATTTAGCATGCGTACCAACCAACCAAACTCCTGTATGCTCTGTCAACACTACACACAACATGCGCACCATTATTATGTGTGTGCACACCATGTGCACCTTTTATGCGTATGCACACAATGCAATGCTAAATTTAGCGGGCGCACCCACACACCAACAATTTTTCACGCAGCGCCAAAATTTAGTGCACACACCCGCACACCAAAAGTTTTTCGCATGGTGCCAAAATTTAGTGTGTGCACCCACACACCAAAAATTTTCCACGTGGTGCAAAATTTAGCGCGTGCACCAGCACGCCAACATTTTTCCACGTGGTGCCCAAATTTAGCACTTGCACCAGCACGCCATAATTTTTCCACTTGATGCCAAAATTTAGTGTGCGCACCCACACACCAACATATTTTCGTGCGGTGCCAAAATTGAGTGCGCCCACCCGCACACCAACAATTTTCCGCGTGGTGCCAAAATTTAGCACGCACACTAGCACGCAAACATTTTTCCGTGTAGTGCCCAAATTTAGAGCACACACCAACATGCCAACATTTTTTTGCACGGTGCCAAAATTTAGTGCGCACACCAGCATGCCAAAAATTTTCCTCGCGGTGCTCAAATTTAGCATGTGCACCAGCACACCAACATTTTCCCGCTTGGTGACCAAATTTAGCACGCCAACATTTTTCCATGTGGCACCCAAATTTTACATATCACAAGCCTTTTACTGCACATCATGCATTTTTAGTGTGCCCACCTGTGCACATTCATTTTTATGCGCATTAATTCCTTGTGAATTCCGCTGCAAAAATTGGGGCTTTTGCTTAACTTTTCCCCAATTTTTACCATAGACATTCTACAACTATGAATTTTGCTTGACTTCACCACTATAACACCAATTCAACCTATGTAACAACAAATCATTGTGGGTTAACATTTGTGGAACGAATTTTTCCCAAACTCAATTCACGAATTGAGAATTTTAACTACCAATTTCGCTCCATCTATCATGGCCTCACTGTAACATCAAATTCAACCAATTCTAGGTCCGAATTTGCTAGAACATATATTAAATCAATAATATCTCACCACTTAGCCAAATTTCTCAATTTTCTCAATGAATTTAACAATAGAAATTGGGGTTTTTTCTCAATTTCGCCCAATTGTTGTTACTTTTTTACCATGGACACTCTAGAAATTGAAATTTGGTCACTTTGAAATCAATCCTCTATGAAATTTTGCTTCAACCCAACTTGATCGGCCCATCCAAGCTCAGTGTTGAAAACTAAAGCTCTGATACCATATTATAACATCCCTGGCCACCCATGCTAGGCCATGCTAATCCATAAAACACTTTCATTATTTGCTCAACATACTGTAACATACCCAACATCCAACTAAGATATGCTAGATAAATTTTTCGAACTGCATGCAATTAAAATATATACACAAAGAACTCTTGTGGAAATATATATATAAAAAGTAAACATACAAATACATTTGTAAATGCATAGATTCACACTGAAATAACAGTAAACGTATACATGCAACATATACAGGAAATACCCATAAAAATACAGACAGTTATAACCACACATAAGATAAACCCATAAAAATAAACACGTAAATAATAATGGAACATGTAAATTTATCACACAATTGACACTTATCTTGGTAATAATATGACCAACTGTGTGCAAACCTTCCACGAACCTCCCAGCCTTAGACCACACTTCTCATCACTCTTAGAAGTGGGTCACCCTTGATTTGGGACTAAACTCCACCTAGGTAAACGGGTTCATAACCAGGACAATGGATCATGGAAAACAGGAAAGACTCTATCACAGGTGCCTACTCAAAATAACAACTTACAGTCCCTCATTCCCCACATGCTTATCCCACCCCAGGAACTATGCCCCTTCTCTTCTCAACATTTCTTCAACTGCCCCACTTCCTTTCTAGGCTTCAGCAACAGGCCCGACACGAAGTCTCAAAGCCCTATAGCTGCAGTTTAGAACCTTTGGAAATCAATTCCCAAAACTTCTCTCACCAAGAGAGATTTATCACAGGCTGAGAACCCACCTCTTCAATATCCCACAGGCCTGAAAAATCACTTCCTTAATCCATCCACCAGCTAACCAGCTACACAAACAAGTATGGCTATGGATACGAGTTCAGATACAATGACATGAAGGTATGAAGGATAGCTGACTGTGTGAGTGATTTCTCATGGTATGGATCAATGGATGACTGAATGATGGAAGGAATGATGGAAAATGAACTAAGTCCAAACAATATGTATGCATGTCCCCATATTGACACTTGTCACATTGGGGGCTACTTTCGCCCACTTGTTCCCATCCTTAGAACTTAGGATAAAATAATTTCCCATACTTTATGATTTAAGGAATATTAATATAATATTCCCTTTTGGCTTAAGCTCCCTAGCTTAGCCCCATTTTCCTTAACTTTTAGCCCTCCCTTTCCCTAACTAGTGGAGTTTATTCCCCCATACTCTTTTATTATGGTCGGTTAGTGTGCAACGATGTATTTATATTAATGATGAGACATATACAAAAATAGGTGCACTGACCTTTAACATCTAGGCTCTCTGGCCTAATACAAACATAGGTATCCTAGCTTATAATAATTGGCTCACCAACCTATAAAGCACAACATATACACAAAGGCTCCTTGGCCTCAAAATCACACACAATTAAAATGTTGTGCATGGTATCTGGAATGTGAACACTTCCTCATTTTATTGCACAGTACATGTGCACACTATGCCATGAAAGGTGCATACAAAAATGCTATCAACAACTCACTAGCTTAAGTACATTTTCATTTACATTACAATTGGGTTTAGCCTAGGGATATTACATCAAAGGAGGCTAGTTGTGCATACCAAGATGCTCAATGAGGGAGACTTTGTTGAAGAAAAATAATAGTGGAGGTGTAGCCAGAAATTTCGGCCATGACAATACATTTTCCCAATTAAATGGTTTATATTATTGGCTAGGTATGAGAGCAAAGGTGAATATATTTGTGAACAAATGTAAGATTTGTCAGTATGCCAAGGGAAACAAACAAAACTTTGGATTGTATCATCCATTGCCTATTCCAGAGAGGCCTTGGGATGTAGTAAGCATGGATTTTGTGTTGGGATTGCCAAGGACACATAGAGGAAGTGATTCCATATTTGTAGTGGTGGACATAAATTCAAATATGGCACACTTTATCCCATGCCAGAAGACTAGTGATGCAACTCATGTTGCGAACTTTTTTTTTCAAACAGGTTTTGAGACTCCATGGATTACCCAAGAGTATAATTTCAGATAGGGATACCAAATTTGTTGGTCATTTCTAGAGGACGTTGTGGAAAACGTTGGGCACATAGCTATCTTTTAGTTTTGCGTATCATCCACAAACGGATGGACATACTGAAGTGGTGAATAGAATCTTAGGATATTTGTTGAGGAGTTTCATCACTGAACACCATAGTCAGTGGGATCAGATTCTAGCAGAAGTCCAGTTTGCATTTAATGACTTAGTGAATAGAAGCACTAGGAAAAGTCCATTTCAAATAGTTTATGGGATGATTCCAAGGGGAGTGTCAGAATTGAGATATATGAAGTAGAGCGATTTTAGGAGTGTCAAAGATGATGACTTCACTGCAAAAACATAGGAACTTCACAATCAGATCAAGGATTAGTTGAAGAAGAGCAACGATGAATACAAGTGTAGAGTTGATAAACATAGGATAAATCTTGAATTTGAGGTTGGAGATAAAGTTCTAGCACATTTGAGGAAAGAGAGGTTCCCAAAGGGAACATACAATAAGCTAAAGCTGAAAAAGATAGGGTGTTCTAAAATCATGAGGAAATTTGGTGAGAATTCTTATGAGCTAGAGATGCCAGAAGATGTAGGTATATCCCCCATATTCAACATTGCATACATGTATCCATATAGGGAAGATAGAACCGAGGGATCAGAAGATCAAGGAGAGATTCAGTGGAGGAAAAAAATCCCCGTAGCAGAGAAGCTACAGATGGAAAAGATCATAGATCAACGAGTTGGTAAGAAAACCAGAAGAAAAATGTATTTTGAATACTAGGTGAAGTGGAAAGGACAACCAGTAGACTATGTCAGTTGGGTTAGTGAAGAGGATATCCAGAAGCATGGAATATCAGTGCAAGAGCTCATGGACAAGAGTCCTAGAATTTTTTAGCCAAGGGAGTATGATGCAGGAGCATTGCGAACAAAGAATAAGTGGGAGACAGCTTGGTGCATTAGCATGAATTTTGAAATATTTTTAATTTCAAATATCAATGTATTAATGTAATACCTGACAAATATTTTTTAATTATTAAGGTCTTTAATGATCGGAGGCTGGGCCATCGCGTAAGATCGATCGGCAATGTATCTTGTTTTAAGGAGTCAGATCGCAGTACAGATCTAGAGCTTGCGCTCTTATCTGTCTGACTCGATATTTATTGTAATAAATGTTAAGTAGTTGATAACATTTAATTCTGATAGGATAGCGTAGAGTAGTTGGAGGGAAAGTGTAGTGTACCTTTTTCTAGACCAAGGCTTATAACGCACAATATAACAATCGGTATACACATAAATTGGATTTATATTACACATGAAGTCCAGTATATATACTCCACATGCATTTCACACAATTAAACACACCTAAATCTCAGAGTAAAATATATAAGTTACTGCTACAATTAAACAAGCCATAGCATTCAACCGTAATTCATTTACACAGTGGAAAACATGATAATATATACAACACATTCATGTGGAAATGTGATAAGACATAATTCAGATACTTATCTTTATCAATGGTGGAATCCACCAACCAAATGCAGGCCTTCCACGAACCTCCCAGTCGTAGACCGCACTGCTCCTTAACTCAACAGTGGATCACCCCCGAGATGGAACTGAGCTCCACCCCAGGGCAAGGAATCCAGACTCAGGCTGAGGTTACAGGGAAAACAATCACTCACAACCACTAGGAAGGAACTCTCTCCCAACAATCTCCCATGCTCACTGCCCACAGACCCTCATTCCCCACATGCCTGTTCCACCCCAGGAGAGTGCACCTTCTCTGTCACCTGGACAGTCCTTCGACTGCCAGTCTCCCTTACCTTGGGTTACAGGAACAGACCGGACCGGAAGTCTCCGGGTTCTGTAGCAGCTACAGGGTTCCTTCCAAGAGCTCTCTCCTTCCTCTGCGCACTCTCTCACCTGGAGGAGTCACTCATAGGCCAACAAGCCTCACGCAGTCCAGTACTGCGTGGACACAACCAACCACGGGGAAAATAGACAAAGGCTTCCCAAACCGGTTCAGCAGTAACAGAATGATCTCATGGTCATGATTTCGGAATAGGGACTCCACGCACAGGCTAGCTCAGCTTCCCCGAATAACAAAGATACTTTCACTCAAATTCAGCACAGGCATCCCATTCAGGGAATGCGCTTCCCGGTTTTGTTAGAACCAGACACAAACTCCACAGTTCAGGACAGGGGTGTACACGGATTCTCCCGAACAAGCACAAGCTTTATTTTTTGTATCAAAATTACACCAAGGTCTCTTGCAGAGTGGCTCGTACGGCTCCTCCTCAGGCAGTCAGGTCGAATGGAATGTGAGAGGACTTCTCATGGCTCGTCCCATCCTTTTAGTGCATGCGCCAGGGTTGACACTTGTCACCCATGAGACTACATGCGTTCATCAGCACGCGTTCCTCCCTCCACTTGGGAAATCACGTGGCCTTCCAAAAGGACTTAGGATAAAACATCTGATGCACATGGATTTTGAAATAATATTAAAATATTATTTCAGGCGTAAGCCCCCTAGGCTTAGCCCCTTTTCCCACCTTTCAGCCCCTAATCCCTTGCCCACTCTGTGGACACTCAGTCCCCAATCACTCATTCATCGTGGTCGGTCTGCACCTGGCGGTGTTTATACTTTATTGATGTGCTGCATACATACAGATACAAAATCCAGGCCCTTGGACTTCAACCCTTAGGCTCTCTGGCCTACTCAAACACATAAGCCTACCAGTTATACAAAACTTGGCTCACCAGCCTATAAAACATAATTACAATCTCTTTTAAGACATGTTTTACAATGGGGCTCGGCCTTGGGGACACTACAATCCCCCTCCCCTTATTTTTGCACTGTCCTCAGTGCAACTTTACATAGCATATGCAAGTTCTTAAAAATTTTCAAAAAGATGCGGGTACTCTGCCCGCATAACATCTGCATGGTCCCATGTCGCGTCCTCAGGACCGTACCAGGTGCATTGGACCTTTACAAGCTCTATAGCTCGATTCCGGAGCTGTTTGCTTTTCCTGTCCAATATGCGTACAGGATGCACTTGCAGGACACCTTCTGGTTCCACCTGGATCACAGTCCAATCGATAACATGATTAGTATCAGGTACATA
>ML778010.1:631578-650532 GCA_009831015.1 Picea engelmannii
CAACTTGGCGCAACTTCCCAATTTCAGGGAACTCCTGTTAGTTTTCACTTTCAGGAAAACATGGTCACCCACTTTGAATTCTCTATGGGTTATGTTACTATCAGCGTAACTTTTCTGCCTATCCTGGGCAGCTTTCAGATTCTATTTGATTTTTATCCTCTGATCTTCTATCTCTTTGAGTATTTCGGGTCCTACTACTACCCTGTCAGCTGGATTATCCCAGCTCATTGGAGTGTTGCACTTTCTTCCATAAAGTGCTTCGAATGGGCTCATCTTCAGTGATGCATGATACCCGTTATCGTAGGCAAATTCTACCAAATGCAGGTAGTCTTCCCATCTTGATGGTTTATCCATCACATACATTCTCAGCATGTCTTCGATTACTCTATTTACTCTTTCTGTCTGTCCATTAGACTCAGGAGGATACGCTGTACTAAAGTTTAGATTCGTTCTGCATCCTTTGAACAATCCTTTCCAGAATTTCAAAGTAAATTTTGGGTCCCTATCAGATACAATTGTCTTAGGAATTCCATGCAAGCATGCAACTTCTTTTAAAAATATATCAGCAACATCTGCTGCTCTGTGGGTGGTTTTCAGTGGAATAAAATGGGCAGCTTTAGTAAGCTTGTCCACCACCACCATGATTGAATCATGTTGCTTGCTTGTTCTGGGCAATCATGTGATAAAATCTATTGTTACCACATCCCATTTCCACTCAAGAATAGGTAAAGGCTGCAACAACCCTCCTGGGTGTCTGTGCTCAGCCTTGACCTTCTGGCATTCCATTCATCTGGCGATGTATTCAGCAATTTATTTCTTCATACCTGGCCAAAAATAATGGCTTTTGACTGCTGCCACAGTCTTTTGATATCCAGGATGAACAGCATAAGTCACATTATGCATTTCCTTTAGAATTTCCAGCTTCAACTCTTGGTCATTGGGTACATACACTCTATTTTTATACATAAGTAGACCCTCAGTCCCTAAGGTATAACCTTCCTCGGTTTGTGGTCTTTCATGCTGCTGTAGCTTTGCTACAAGTCTTTTGTACTGCAAATCAGCACTTGCAGCCTCCACAATTCTGTCTTTCAACTCAATTCTGTACATGCTAATGGATGTAGCATGTAATTCATGCACTTTTCTACTGAGTGCATCGGCCACTTTATTGTCTTTCCCTTTGATATGCCTGATATCAAAGTCATATTCGCACAGAAATTCCAACCATCTAATTTGCTTGGCATTTAGAGTTGGCTGATCAAATAAATACTTCAGACCATTGTGGTCTGTTCTTAATTCGAATTTCTTGTCCATGAGGTAGTGTCTCCATTTCCTCAATGCATGGACAACTGTTGCCAGCTCTAAATCATGACTGGCATAATTCTTTTCATGCTCTTTCAGCTTTCAGTATTCATAACAAATTACAGATCCCTCTTGGCTGAGAACTCCTCCCAGCCCTTCCTTACACGCATTCGTTCACACTACGTAATCCTTACTTGGATCAACAATCTTTAGGATTGGAGCACTAGTGAGCAGCTGCTTCAATTGCTGGAAGTTGCTCTCACATTGTTCAGTCCACTGGAACTTCTTCTCTTTCCTTTGCAAGGAAGTGATAGCATGAGCTATCCTTGAAAATTCGGCTATGAACCTCCTATAATAACCTACCAGACCCATAAAGGATCTAACTTCTGTCACATTTCTTGGTGTTGGCCACTCTTGAATGGCCTTTACCTTCTCAGGATCCACAGTGATCCCCTCTTCAGAAATAATGTGTCCCAGATAATGGATCTGCTTTTGGTAAAATGAGCACTTGCTCAGTTTTGCGTAAAGCTGGTGTTCTCTCAACACCTGCAACACCATTCTAAGATGTTGTTCATGTTCTTCCTCTATCTTGGAGTACACCAAGATATCTTCCAAGAAGACTATGAAGAACTTGTCCAAATAATTTTTGAACACTCCATTCATTAGGCACATAAAGACAACAGGCGCGTTGGACAGTCCAAACGACACCACTGTAAACTCATAGTGATCGTACCTTGTTCTGAAGGCGGTCTTGCTGATGTATTCATCTTTTATCCTCACTTGATGATATCCAGATCGAAGATCTATTTTCAAAAATACTTTCGCATTCTTCAATTGATCAAAAAGATCATCAATCCTTGGCAGAGGATATTTGTTCTTGATAGTGACTTTATTCAACTGTTAAAAGTCAATGCACAACCTCAACGTTCCATCTTTCTTCTTCACAAATAGAACCGGGGCTCCCCACGGTGACACACTGGGATGAATGTACCCTCTCTTTAGTAGCTCTTCGAGCTGCAGTTGCAACTCTTTCAGCTCTAGTGTGCTCATTCTATAAGGAGCCTTTGAAATTGGAGTTGCTCCAGGCATTAGATTTATAGAGAAATCGATGTCCCTCTTCGGAGGTAGTCCAGGCACCTCCTGAAACATGTCCTCAAACTCTTTGAGCACCCTATGGTATTCCATATTCGAGACCACATATTGGAATGCTTCTTCCACCCGGGTTGCAAATAATTGACAGCCTTTCCGGTAACATTTCTTCAGCTGCATAGCTAAGATTTCTCTAACAGCCACGGCTCTGGGAATTCCTTGGACTGTTACTGGGTTTCCTTCTTCGTCCAGACATGTAAATCTCTTGTTTCGACAATCCAGAAGGGCATGGTGCTGGTCCAACCAGTCCATCCCAATTAAGAAATCATATGAGCCTAAAGGCAGAATGTTCAATTCAGCCTTAGTGCTCATTCCTTTCATGTCCACTGAACAAGACTTAACCAATTCAGTGACCTTCCTCTTGGTCCTTGTGGCTAACTGCACTAACCAAGACTTCTCATGTTTTCTCTTCGTTAGATGCAAACTTTCCACCACTTTAGGATCTACATAACTATGGCTAGCCCCTGAATCAATTAAAATAACAAGTGGTTGGTTGTTGATCATACCATCCACTTCAACCATGTGTGATTGAAATTCCGCTTGCTTGTTGTCCAGGGCTGCGTAGATCCTCGACATTTTGTTGCCCATATCCTCCACTGTTTCAGCTTGCTGAACAGTATGTACAGTTCTTGCCTTACAATTTTTATGGGGACAATCTCTGTACTTGTGGTTTCCTTGACAACCCCAACACTGAATGGGTGTCTGTCTCTGTCTTTGTGCACCCTCTTCAGTCCTTCTCGACTCTCTAAATGATGGCTGTTCCTGAAGACTATTTCTGAAAAGGGGTGGCTTGTCTCCCTTCTGCCTATGTCCTTTCTTAAACCTCTTCTGGTCATCCCAAGCCTTCCGAAAGGTAGGCTTTTCTCTTTGTTGTTCGTATAAGCATTTCTCCCTTCTTATTGTTTCTTCCATAGTCTTAGGATCGTCATATTGAATCTTGTCACCAATGGAAGGTGGCAGTCCACTCAGATATCTCTGAATTTTAACAGCCTCGTCTTTGATGAATGGAACATACTTCAGTAGTTCCATAAAACTTCGTTCATACTCATCAATGGTCATACTACCCAACTTGAGTTTGAAGAACTCCTTCATATTTCTATCATAGTATCTTTTAGTCAGGTATTTCTTCTCGAAATACCTCTTAAATTCCTTCCAAGTGACCTCTTTCTCTCTGATATGTTGTACCTGCACAAACTGATCCCACCACATGGATGCTTTTCCTTTCAACTGGTACATTGCAATTCTTCCCTCTGCATGGGCAGAGTAATTCTGCAGCTGGAAGTATTTCTTCATGCCCAACAACCAAGTTTCAACATCTTCCTCCTTCTTATGCTCTCCATCAAATGTTGGAGGTTTAATTTTATTCATCTCTCCTTTCAATTCTTCCCTTCCAGATTTTTGATGTTTTCTGGTAGGTGATGGGCTTGAACTACTGTGTGTCTTACTGTCATAACGTCTTTGGGAGCGACTAAGATGTCGGCTACCACTCCTCGACCTACTTCTTCTCCCATGATCTCTATGACTCTCTGTCGTACCTGAGTCTCTTCCCTTCTCAAGTTTCTTCTCTATTCTTTCCAGACTCTACAAGAATTTTAAGTTTAATGCACCCTGTCGGTCCCTGACTTTCATGAGCTTTCGACTATCAGCTCGGCACTCCTTGGCCTCTCTTTGAAGCCCTTCAATGATTTTCATCATATGTCCTTCCTTATCCATCTCTTTTCCATGCCCATTAGAATTCGACCCTTCGACTCCCAGGTTAACATCCTTTCCTTCTCGTTCATCTTCTATTTAAGGGGTAAACTGCACTTTTCCTCTCTCCATACTCGGCATTGATTAACTGGGTTTCTGGCCTTTGTTGAACTCTGCACACGCACTGTGCAATTCAATTCAAAATTGTCAAGCCGTTAAACCTTCATGAACAACCACAATATTATAAGCCAGTTCGAGTAAAATAAAAGACATTTCGATTTTAAAATAAGTTTTTCGAGCTCTCAATAGGCTCTGCAAAATTCTTGTTTTCGAAACTTCAGTTTCTCAGTACTTCGGGTTTCGGAACCTCGGATATATCAACTTGGAATATCAACTTGGAAAAATAAAGATCGTGTGCCTTCTGCATCACACCACCTAACAGACAAATATCTTGTTCCATATACTCCAACAGTTCGGATCTTTTAGTCACCAGATTCGACACTTTCACTTTGTCATGTTTGATGGAGCCTTTATTGCCTAATTCTGGACATAAAGTCTTAGCCAATGTATCCAGACTACTTGGGAGAAGACTTAATGAATCCCGTAGATGTAACACAACTTTATTTCCCTGAGACACTACTAACTCGTAAAGCCTATTGTTCCTCATAAGAGGTTTGATGGAGTACTTATCCCCATGTTTAGCAGAATGTTTCATTAATATGATACCATTGAAGCAGAAGAAGTTATGGAAGTAAACCATTTTAATATTAGCTTCACTTGCAGCCCATGCTAAACTCTCTAGCACGTGGTGCTCTTTTAGGTGTCTATGGGGTCATCTTTCCGACTGAAGCTTCGGGTATTAGGGTTTCGGGATTCCCAACGACATGAGTTCCTACTCTCATGAACTCCCGATCTCCGATTTGCCGATGCGCCTTTTTGCTTTAGCCCTTCGTGGTTAAGTCAAGGTCCATGTGACCGCAGTCTTATAAGATCGCAGCCTTATACCCTTATTGGGGTTTCAGGTTTCGGGGTTTCATAATGCATGAACCTCTTGTCCCTATGATTCTCGACGACGCGAATCCCGATTTTCGATGGATGACTCTTCTATCGGGACTTTTCCCGATGGCATCGATGGTTGCCACGCGTCCCCTATCTGACGGGGGGTCCCGATTTCTCTGGGTTTGTCGATGCCCCTTCGCCACCTATTTCTCCCTGTTGGCAGCTATGGCCCGCACTCCTTTGACAATCAAGAAATCGTGTTTCGCGATATCGAAACCTCAACTGCACTGATTCTCGAAACTTACGAAGTTCTGAACCCTGATGTGGGGTGACACCTGTCCTCCACTACAATGCTATAACAGTGGGGCCGTTGCGTTTCGGAGTTTCGCGACTTCTCTGGCACTAATTCTCTCGTCATCGAGAACCCCAATGTATCGATACCCGATGTACATGAGAACTCATTTCTCCACGTCACCACTTTCTCATCGCTATATCGGACATCGCGAGATCGTGATTCCTATGACCATGATTTCTTCCCTCCTAGAATCCCCGATGGGTTAAATCCCGACTCTTGTCCTGATGTCTGACGCATGTCCTGTTGATACCAATGGCTAAGATACTCTGTCGAAGTTTCAAGACTTAAAAGGTCTCAGTTCTCTCGACCTGTAAAATCCCGATGCCTCAAATATCCTAATGACTCCTCAGAATATTGACGCGTGTCTTGCCAAGATAAATGGCTAGGATCCTTTCTCAGGATTTCGAGAACCAAAAGGTCTCAATTCTCTGGCTTCACAAAACCCCAATGAATCTAATATCTCGATGACTCTCCGGGACTTCTCCTCTACCCATGAGGGCTTAAATCCTGTGCAACTTCTGTCAACTCGGACGGTTGACGGGTAATCCCATAGTGATCCTGTGACTCACGATCCTCCCGAGTTTTAAAAGAAACTCGTCAAGTATCTCCATGATGCTTCGGAGCAACCCAGGGTTTTAAATTGGTCATTCCAGACCCAATTTCCCTTCGCATTCTCGGTCCAAAGACCGCTCCACTGGCCCATCAAGGCTCAGTGTTGAAACCTTGGCTCTGATACCAATTTGTAGTGTACATTTTTCTAGACCGAGGCTTATAACGCACAATATAACAATCGGTATGCACATAAATTGGATTTATATTACACATGCAGTCCAGTATATATACTCCACATGCATTTCACACAATTAAACACACTTAAATCTCAGAGTAAAATATATAAGTTACTGCTACAATTAAACAAGCCATAGCATTCAACCGTAATTCATTTACACAGCGGAAAACATGATAATATATACAACACAGTCATGTGGAAATGTGATAAGACATAATTCATATACTTATCTTTATCAATGGTGGAATCCACCAACCAAATGCAGGCCTTCCACGAACCTCCCATCTGTAGACCGCACTGCTCCTCAACTCAACAGTGGATCACCCCCGAGCTGGGACTGAGCTCCACCCTAGGGCAAGGAATCCAGACTCAGGCTGAGGTTACAGGGAAAACAATCACTCACAACCACCAGGAAGCAACTCTCTCCCAGGAATATCCCATGCTCACTGCCCATAGACCCTCATTCCCCACATGCCTGTTCCACCCCAGGAGAGTGCACCTTCTTTGTCACCTGGACAGTCCTTCGGCTGCTAGTCTCCCTTACCTTGGGTTACAGGAACAGACCGGACCAGAAGTCTCCGGGTTCTGTAGCAGCTACAGGGTTCCTTCCAAGAGCTCTCTCCTTCCTCTACGCACTCTCTCACCTGGAGGAGTCGCTCACAGGTCAACAAGCCTCACGTAGTCTAGTACTGCATGGACACAACCAACCACGGGGAAAATAGACAAAGGCTTTCCAAACTGGTTCAGCGGTAATAGAATGATCTCATGGTCATGATTTCGGAACAGGGACTCCACGCACAGGCTAGCTCAGCTTCCCCGAATAACAAAGATACTTTCACTCAAATTCAGCACAGGCATCCCATTCAGGGAATGATCTTCTCAGTTTTGTTAGAACCAGACACAGACTCCACAGTTCGGGACAGGGGTGTACACGGATTCTCCCGAACAAACACAAGATTTCTTTTCTGTATCAAAATTACACCAGGGTCTCTTGCAGACTGGCTCGTACGGCTCCTCCTCAGGCAGTCGGGTCGAATGGAATGTGAGAGGACTTCTCATGACTCGTCCCAGCCTTTTAGTGCATGCGCCAAGGTCAACACTTGCCACCCATGAGACTACATGCGTTCATCAGCACACATTCCTCTCTCCACTTGGGAAATCACATGGCCTTCCAAAAGGAATTAGGATAAAACATCTGATGCACATGGCTTTTGAAATAATATTAAAATATTATTTCAAGCCTAAGCCCCCTAGGATTAGCCCCTTTTCCCACCTTTCAGCCCCTAATCCCTTGCCCACTCTGTGGATGCTCAGTCCCCCATCACTCATTCATCATGGTCGGTCTGCACCTGGTAGTGTTTATACTCTATTGATGTGCTGCATACATACAGATACAAAATCCAGGCCCTTGGCCTTCAACCCTTAGGCTCTCTAGCCTACTCAAACACATAAGCCTACCAGTTATACAAAACTTGGCTCACCAGCCTATAAAACATAATTACAATCTCTTTTAAGACATGTTTTACAATGGGGCTGGGCCTTGGGGACACTACAGAAAGGCTCAAAGAGCACCCTTTCGTATAAAATCTTGATATTATTGCATAGGAGAGGTTGTTGAAAGGATATTGAATCTAATGTATAGATTTCCATTGTAGTCAAGAACTAGGAGATACAGGGAAGTATTGTGTGAATGTATGCAAGTTTTAGTTGAATGAATATAACAGAGGGATATTGTTCAAAATGTGTATTATTATCATGTCTATCTGAATGAGTAAATGGTAGACTTACTATTTTTAATTCTATGTTATTTATTTTTTCGTTCTTGTATCCATGACTACATTTGCATAGTTGAATGTATTAGTCCCTATGAAGAGTGAGTAAGTTTCAATTTTTTCTCTTCATTGAGTGATTGCAAGGAGTGCATGACCGAGTTTGTTTCAACTCATAAATCTTAGAAGAGATAATGAGAACTTGTATGTGTGTAAGGAGTGCATTGACATTCTCAAGGATTGCGTGATAGAGTTTTCAAACACAAAAGATCAGGAGGAGTAGCGTGATTTCATTCATGAGAGATAGAAGCGGTTGGAAAAAAATTGCAAGGAGTGCAACGTCATCCACAAAGGATTCGACTATGTAAGAGGACCTATTACAAGGTGTGCATAGATTAATATTTCGACTAAGTTTCAAAGAAGGATTCCAGATGAAACCGAGGAAGTATATCTCAGGAGGGGAAGTGGCGGAAAATATCTAAGGGAATGAGTCCCTAGAGTCTTCGCTAAAGTCAATGGACAAGAATTCATTATGGAGGAAGGTGAACGATTCCAGACTGTTAGGTCTAGGGAATTCATACGAAGGATAGCCATAAGTTGTTTCGATACTTCGGAGTTCGGAGTGTCAGAAGGCTTGACAAAAGTGAAGTTGAAATGGATCCCAGTCGTTGATCGTGAAAGGAGAACAAGGCAATGGATTAAGGAATTCGAGAGTCAGAGTTCAAGGGTTCATGGGTGAGAAGCTAAGAGTTTCATGAATTCGCGAAACCCAAACCATAGTGGAGCCGACAAATCCGAGGAGACATGCGGTGGAATCATGGAGACTCAAAGAAGTGTGTTTCAGGAACGGTTGAAGGAAGATTTTGGGATATTCCTGAAGCCCAAATAGTGAAGGGTTATACCCATGCTTATTGTCATGGTCACTAGGGGGAAAGAAGGGACCTAAAGAGTTTATTTAAATCAATATTTCAAATGATCCAAGACCAGGAGGTCAAGCATCCCTTTGGAGGGAAGGGGGTTTGCACCAGTTTTCTATCTATCTTTTCTACAGAAGAAAGAGAGACAATTAAATTTAATTTCAGTTAGTTTCTAGATGATAAGATTCATGAACATCTTTTCAGGTTTCCAACTAAAGGAATGTTCAAATATTCCTCAGAATTGGTTTACATGTTCTTGTTTTTTATAGTCAGACAAGTTTACATGTGCATTTCATAAATTAAACCAGGAAGGAAACCCACAGTTAGTGACCTCATGGACCTCATTGGTGAGGAAAAATTCAGCAGAGTATAGTTTGAAGGAATTAATAGACTATTTTTATCACCTAGTGGTTTGCATGGTGAACAACATCACATATCCAAGGATCAATGAAGAAATCCAAAGAATCCTTCACCTTTGTGATGTAGCCAAGATAGGGGATTGGTATTTATACCAAAACCACATAGAGATAAGAGTGTATGGGTGTGAGATACCACCTTAAAGATTTCCAAAATACCTCCCTCTAGGGATTTTTCACTAGAATACATAAGGAAGATGGTGAACTTCGATGATATCCACTTTGTTGCAGCAAAGAAGAAGAAACAACTTAGAATCAAAACTCAGATTGTCCCTTTCATATGCAAGAACAGATCAACATGAGAAGATGCATATAACCTATTGAAACAGGTGATCTTTAATCAAAGTTCCACTTGGACTTATAAACCATTTGGTGTCATCTCTGAGCTCATATTCAAACCAAGGAGAACTCCTTAATTCTCACACATAGAAGCCAAACATGGATAAGTATATGAACCAGACAGAATGGAAAGAAAACACACTGCTAGAAACAAAGGAGCAAATGACCCTATCACTGCTTCACATACCAACACACCTCAAAAGAAAGAAGATAAGAGATCAAGAAAATAGATTTCTCCTTTAGTCACAGAGGTATTAGCTGAGGATTTCCAAGTTTACAGAATGAGGGCCAAGACCAAACATGCACCAGACTTTCTCAATGAAGGAGAAATGTAGTCCACCATAGTCATGGAGGGATGCCTCTCTTCAACCTACTCAGAAATTTAATTGATAGTGTCTACATCATCACCAACATATCAAATACAAACATACACTACTCTGACAGTCGAATCATCTCATGAGAAAACATAGTCAAATACTTTTGACAAGTACAAACATATCAAGAAAATAAATGAGCTCCTCAACAGTAGCATCTATGCTCAGTTCTGGAAGCATACCTCCACTGCACAACACAGGTTGTTGTTAGAATTTGACACAGAGAGAGGAATACTGCAAATGGAATTCTTGCAAGCACAAGTTCCTCATCCTAAAACAACTGCATACTATAAGAAGACTACCTTTGAGTTTGATGTAAAGGATGTCCATCCAGTGGACCAGATGGATATGCATAGGAAAACAAGAGAGATGATATTATCTACCTTGAAATACACCTCAATGACTGCTTCAAAGTTGCATGTATCCCTAAACAACCTTTAGTCCCAATTGAATCTGGAGAAAAACTCTTCTTTGGCTAAGGACAACAAAATAAAATCATTGGAAGAATTGGTGTTGAAAATTGGATATGACCCAACAAATGTCAAAGAAGTAGAGGAATTAATAAAAAAGAAGAATATTTATATAGCATCTTTGAGAAAGTAGTTGAATCTTCCAGCTACAGAATATTCACAAGCCAAATAAGTGGTTGAGACTAAACGCCACAAAGAAGAAATGTTGAAGCTTATCATGGGACAAAATGCACAGATAAGAGAAATGGAAGAAGAAATGGATAAATTGATAAAGGAAAATGAATGGAATTTGCATATGGCCATGATCCCAGTGGAGGTAGTCCCGCTGAGAGGAATTAGAATAGTAGAAACATCTACATCAACCGAAATTCCATCAGAAATCGCAGTACAAGCTTCATATGCATCTAATAAACTTGTAAATTCCATGGAAGACATGTCCATTCAAGGGGAAGAGATCAGGAAACTATAGGAAGAGGAAAATAACCTACAGGAGATGAATTCAATGTTCCAAGATAGTCACCAGGAAGATATGCATAAGTTTCAAAGTCTTAGTTAACAACTAAAACAACTATAGAAAGAGACTGTCATGGAAAAAACCTTAACGCAAGCCAAGGAAAATATTTGGGTAGATATCAACAAGTCATTGTCATAAATCTGGCCATCCATACAGATCATATTTGAGAAACATGAATTAGTACAGAAGGCCAGATGAGAAATTGATATCATCAAGGAAGATTTAGGAGAAAAAACCATAGAGGCCAGTGAACTTATCATATTTATGAACTCCAAAAACAAGCATGAGTTAGAAGAACTAGAAATCAAGTACATAACATATACCATCCTTGAGATCAAGAAGGTCTTGACCAAAAAAGGATTGATGTTGCGACTAGAAGAGAAGTCCCAAGTGATGGACATAGGTGTGTAGATATTTTTCAGTAAGTTTGAAGTGCTACATAAGAAATGTCTCCCTGGATTATTAGTACTTAATGACAAACTGATCACTCTGTATGATTACAAACATAAGATGAGTGCAGTGGCAAAGGACACTTCAAAGTTTGCAGGGATACAGGGAAGCATTACTGGTAAATCTTTCCTGGAGACACTATAATTGTATTGGAGTATTCATCATGAGATTAAACATATCTTCATCATTAAACCTACCTTTTACAAGTACAAAGAAATGGATGAGATATACAAGAAATTACTCAAGATTTCTATCCTCAGTAAAAAGAGGTGGGAAGATCTATGCGCTTTACTTGAGTAGAGACAATTTTGGTGTTCTATTCAACATGGAGAAGCCATCGAAAGTCAAAGAGATGAGTCACCAACCACTTCCACCAAATCAACACCAAGGATCCGAGCAAATCAACAAATCCCCATATTTTGTATTTTAGAGATCTAGTTAGTTAGATATTCCTTCATAATATCCTAGTCATTTATGATAAGATCTGATGTAAATAGTTTTAGAAATACTTCTCTCTTCAAATAATTGAGGGTTGATTTTTTCACCCAGGAGCTATTGTGTAATTTTTTCAAAGGATCAATCAGTAATAAAAGACACTTATTCACAGGATTATTGTGTCAGATTGTTGGTGATGTATTTCTCTCTTTGTTAATTGTTTTCTCATTCTCTATAATAATTTTATGTATTTCCAATTCTAATCATTAAAAGAAAGTCAAAAGAACAAAAAATATTTCATATACTCTGTCTCTAGTTTTTTAATGATCTGTATGTTTTCATCTGAAACCAAGTGAAGGAATTCTTAACTGTTCCTCTACTTAGTGGACTTTCCCCTCTTGTCCTTCTTATTAATTCCATTTAATTTGAATAGATCCAACAATTTTACTACCCTTCCCTGTGGATAAAACCTTATTAAAATATGAATTTGATCCTCATCTTTAAATACATACCCCATAGCCCAATGGAAAATTAAGCATTCTTCCAACCAATTATTTCAAACAAACAAACAAAATTCAAACTTTCATAACTAGCCTAACATTTTAAAACTCAAACAAATCTAAATCTGATATAGAGATCCCTCTCTAAAGCTAGCAGGGCTAGATCCCAGCTTCCAAAGTGGTTTGGTAGTTACCTCTGTGAATTTCTTCTACAACCTATGGAAATTACAGAGTGATAAAATAAGTGAAGATAAATTATAGGATGGAACAAATGATAAAGATATCTAGAGATAAGGGAAAAGGATGTCATAATGTAGATACTTGATCTAGTTGGAAGATATTGCAACACTAAGGGAGTGACTCTAGCAAGTAAATGGAAATTATGGATGAGATATGAAGGTAGGGTATGTTGAGTACATTCCATGTGTATAAACAAATAATTAAAAAATAAGTGTACTCGTTTGTAAAATGGATATATTCAAAGGAATAGGAAATGGAAAAGCACATCTATGTTGGATAGTATATGTAAAACATAGTTGGATATTGAGGATTCTATATCAAACTTAATAAACATAAATGCAACATGATAGTGGGATGTGATGTTTATTGATGATGTATAGGTTGAGAACATATTGGCCAAATAAGAAGAGAGTGGTTAACAAGACTACAATATCGATATGAAGGAAACGTGATATAATTGGTAGCACTATGAGGTATGGAAAAAATTGGACATGGTAAGATTGGGAAATGTTAACTAGAGGATGAAGCATATGTTGAATATGAAACACTAGTATGATATTTGGGTCATAAATGTGGAATGGACAAGTTGTTCTTGGCTAGAAAGTTCTTAGAAGAGGGAACATCAGTGAAAATTTGGTTACAATAAGATCAAAGATGGCTGCCATAATCTACCGGAATTTGAGGATTGCCAATGAAAACAAATGAAGATGTAAAAATATTAATAAGGATACATGATGTTATGGAAGGTGTTGTAGTAGTAAATTGTGAGCATAGCTCACAAGGCAACAACAATAATGAGGGATAATTCCTTAAATTTTCTCTTTTCGCATAAATGTACTTCTAATATTATTTAAAAATCCATTTAGTATTGATAGTTTCAAAGCATAGGAATGGTATAAATGCAAGATATTAAACTCTATAAATGCATATGCACTAGTAGGCATATAAAGAGCTAATGGAGGGACCATATATATATATTCTTTTAGTGCATATGGAAATTATTGAGCATATATAATATAATTATAGACTTAGAGTAGTATATTGATACTTATCGTAACATCTCCACTATAATCCCCGGTTTAATTAATGCTTATGTAGATATAATATGTGGCTACAACCAAGAGATGTAATATGAGAATTGTATTTCCTTGTTTTATTAATAAAATGTGATGTCATTTTCTAAGGCGACATGGACAAGAGATGGGGATGAATTAATTCACAAGAGGGGGGAGTGTCTAGGATAATGGCCAAGAGGGGTCCTAGAAGGAAATTACCCATGTATATTAATTTAACCCATTTTCCTAAATTTTCTATTTGTATATGAACCCTCCCATTTTTTATTGAGTGTTCCCAAAGTCAATCATTAAATACATGTAAGAGGGTGGGTGTGAGTGGTCACATCCAAAATTTATTGGGCACATGGGGGTTGAGTACAATCATTTTGGGGAAGAGTGTGAGTCAATAAATTAAAGAAAAAGAAAGGAAATTTGTATGGGTTTGAGCAACAGTTTTTAGTTGGTCAAGTTTTTGCATGGGAAGCAAGTAGGAAGAATGAAAAAGAGCTTGAATTTGATGCAACCATGGAGGGATAATTCTAGAGAAATATGGATTTTAATTGGACGGAATTGGAGATGGAAAATTGAAGAGCCAATTTTTCACACCTAAAGAGTGAACTCCTATGTGAGTTTCCCTAAAACAACAAGTGTGTGTTGTTGTTTTGTTGATAGTTTTCCTAGCAACAATTTCCATTGAGTTCCCAGCTGATAGATTCCTAGCTACCCGTGCCAGAGAGACCCTGATGAAAGAATGACACATTCCTTAGGTTGATCATGATAGAAGGATGGTACATCTCTTGTGTTATCCTTCATAAATGAATGGTGCATTCCTTGGGTTAGACAAGGAAAGAGCAAGAGAAATGATGGAAACTCAGGATAGTTGTAGGACAATATCATCTGGTCTCATCGTTATATGAGCTATGAGTGGATTGTGAGAGACCACCCTTTTTTGTGGATTTCTAGCCTTAGCTCGGGGGTGACTGGTTGTTGATATTTGGAACAATCATTCTATGGTTGGGTGGAACATCTATCCCAAGTATTTGGTTGCACAACTATTGTGAAAAGATAAGTGTTTTATGTTGTTGTTGTCTTAAATTATGTGTTTAATTGTTGTGCATGAACTATGTGTATTTGTAAGAGATTTATATACTGTTGTAATGAGTTGTTTAGTTGCATTTCATGTTCATTATTAGCATGTTCTAGATTCTTCTATTTTGTGGTTATAGATAATAGCAAAATCTGTTTTAAATTGTAGCTGAAAGCTACAAGAAATGAGTTAACTGTAAATGATTTAAATTAGTTAGTATAAATTTTCATTTTTATCTATATTCCACACCTTAATGTTCCTTGGTTGGGATGGGGGACATTACATTATGGTATCAAATATTTGGTTCAAACACCAGGCTTCTATGGACCAAGATGTCTGTGAATTTGTAAAATTCATCATTGCAGTTTTTTCTGTTATGGGCTCGGGGAAAAACATATATTTTAGAGTGAAATCCCCAATTCCATGAGTGAAATATGATTTTTAATGACTTTGGACAATTTGATATGGTTAATGGAGTAGAGCGGTGAAGTTGCAGATTGAAATTTGACTTAGAATGGTCAAAATTCAAGTTTTAATGGATGACTGCAGAGTTACAAGCAGTTTGGTGGATTGATGACTGATATGTCTTTTGAACTCAAGATTGACGATTGGGATTCACTATGATAAATTTAAAAAATAGTAATTTTTCATCTATTTGAAAGGTTGATCAAGTTGATGACCAAGATTCATTTCGGGGGATGGGAAACGTATCAAATCAATGGTTTGTATTCATATACCTTTTGGTTTAAAATTTTATAAGTGTGAGGTTCGACAATTGAATCCACCGAAGGCCAATAGTTAGGTTGACAAGTTTGATGAAGTGTTGGAAATTTTCCAAGAGAAATCACCGAAGACCGATGGATGATACGACTGGAATGACGAAGAGTTTGGCTCATCCATAAGACATCTCTGACCAGTGATTATCAACGGTCGGGGTTCGGTCGAATCCAAAAAAGTATTTTGAATCTTCGACAAAAGTCGTCGATGGTCGATGGTCGAGGGACGACTGAATCTGGTGAATTATTTTCAATCGTTGATAAAATTCATCGATGACTAATGGACCAATGGTAGGAGGTTGTTTGAATTTGGAAAATTATTTCTAATCAAGAAAGAGAAGTCTTCAATGGTCGATGTGTTGATGGTTCAACATCAGCCAAAGTTGGTGAGGTGTTTGAGTTGTTCAAGAGAATCGACCGATTTCCGATGGGGGAAATATGATGATGAAATCATAATCTACATGTCATGCCACATCAAAAACCATGTTTCATTCTATTTCACCCAATTTGACACCTCAAGATGGCATTTCATTCCACGTTAGCATCCATGTGTCATTCCATGACAATAGTTGTCATGTCAATCGACATAAGTGGTCAATGGTCAAATCAACCGATTTGGGAAAGCATTCAATAGTTAGCGAGGATCATTGATCACCGATGGCCTGATGGTTGGGATTATATAGACTCAGTGGGGAGTTTTTCATTCACCCACAAATATCATTGATGACCGATTTAAGAGTTGTCTGAAAATCGGGTGTCGGGGAAATCAACCGATGAACGATGGACGGATTAGTGGCTTTGGAAAAACGTTTTCCAGATAAAAAGGATGATACCAATTGCTGATGGTCAACAATTTCATATCAATGGTTGTTACGTATCATGATTTGAGATCGATAATTGATATTTAAAGGCATGTTACAGTAGTAAAACAATGAATTTTGTGTGAAATTTTCTGAATTTTTTGTATGTTTTGAAGGTCATTAACTTGCAGGGAATTTTTGAGGCCCTAAACAAAATATTTAGGGCTATTGGAAATGAGCTAAATGGTTCATGAAATGGAACTCGTATGAGAAATTTACAACCAAAATAGTGAGGGTAAAATTTTGGCATCAATATTACTTCCAGAGGGCATATGTCTATCCTCGAAATTCCGTTAGGGGCACATGAGTAGTCAATGGAAAGATCATGACCCATAGAATCTAGAAGTGGAGTTAGATGTTGGTTATGGGCACCTGAAAATGTGCAGGAAGAGATATAATACATCTATAACATACATTAGTAAATTGAGTAAAACAACCTAAACTTCTCTGGACCATAAAATTCATCTCAAAGCTCGGATTTGAGCAAAAAAATAGTCATTGTAAAGGTATTGAAGAGTATAATACATATGTAAACTCATAATTTTGATTTGGACAAATAAATTTATCATAAATTAACAAATAGATTTCTGTAGAAGTAAAAAGAGTGGAATTGCAACATGTAGTTGTTGTAACTTTTCACTCAGAATTCAAATTGAGGCATGAGTACAGTCATTGGAAAGTTGTTTTGGGGAGGAATGCATCATGAAAATAAAAATTTGAATTGCTGCAATATTACCTTCATAAATTAATGAATAAATAACTTATATTCTATATGATGAAATGTTTTATGCTATGCATATTTCTAAAAATAATTATTATATGCACATTTTTTGTAGAATTAGAGGTACAGAAAGAAACTTTAGTTCTTATATGAGGAATGGATTCATGGGATATGCTTAAGGATATTAAATCCATGAGGAAGAGATCATAGGTATGGATTTCAACATGGGGAATATTGAGACATAATCAAATGGAAGAGGAGATAGGAAAGAGCTTATCACTATGACAAGCATGCATAGGGAAGTGTAGAGTTGCATAGGTGACAATGAAAGGATTATGAAGGATCAAGAAGAGATACTTCAGACCTTGAACATGTTGCATAATAAAGTTAAAAAATATTATGGCACTAAGAAAGAATCTAGTGTCCGACAATTATCAACATCTAGATCCCATAGCAAAAGGGATGATCATGGCAATGATAGGCATTCAAGAAGAAGGAGTAGGCTCCATCATTCTCCAAGGAATTCAATTGTATCCCATGTTCAGAGGTAAATAATAAGGCCTGAGCCAGACATATTTCAAACTGAAATTAAGAAAATAAATCCACCTACTTTCAATGGTGAACATAGGAAAGGAGAAAATGTAGAGGCCCAGCTATTGGAAATGAATAAATATTTCCAGCTACATGATTACCCATCCCGGGTAGAAGCTAGAATTTCCACCTACCACTTGCAAGGGAAGACAACTATGTGGTGGGATAAACATAAGAAAGCCAAGAACCTAGATGAGAAAAGGATCTCACGAAGGAATTTCAAAGGATATTTCCAAGAGAAATATTTGTACGATCATTACTATGAGAGAAAGTTGAAATATTTCTTTGAACTCAAATTGGTAACCATGACAATGGACGAATATGAGAAGATATTCTTTGAATTGTTGAAGTATATTGACTTCATCAAGGATGAGAAAATAAAAATACAAAGGTTTATAAGTGGGTTATGCTCCTTCTATAGTGACAATATTCAATATGATAACCCCAATACCTTCAAGGAAACCATAAGGAGAGAAAGACACATTTATGAGCAAAGCAAAGGAAGGTCGATGTTCCAAAATGTTCTGAATGACAAGATGAAAGGGAAAATGGATAAAAGGTATAAAGGATTTAAGCCACCCTTTTTCATAAATAACTCCCAATAAAATCAACAAGGCCAAGTATCCCAAAATGAGCAAAATAATGCAGATTCATTTGGGAAAATGCCAAGGTAGAAACATGTTCAATGTTGGGGATGTGAGGGGAATCACTTATATAGAGACTATCCTCAGAAAGGATAAAGAATAAGGATTGTGCAAAACATTCATGGGGATGAAACATAGGAATACATGGGAGGAAGCATGCCAAGGATTTATGCAGCCTTGGACAACAAGCAGGAAGAGTATCAATCTCCCATGATCGAAGTGGAAGGTAATATTGATAACCAACCCAGTGCAATTTTGATTGATTCTGGAGCTAGCCATAGTTATGTAAATGCTAACATTGTTGAAATATTTCACTTGCAAAGAAGTAAGCATAAGAAATATTAGTTAGTTCAGTTCGCCACGGGGGCTAAGTGTTAAGCCCTAATATTGGCCCATTACCCCTTAATTGGGGCATATTAGATTAGTAATGTTATTTTATTTATGTCAGCTTTAGGCCATTAGTTGTAATTATACCTCCTAGTCTCCTATATATACCAAGGAGACATTTTCATTTT
>ML778010.1:655668-672746 GCA_009831015.1 Picea engelmannii
ATGTTATTTTATTTATGTCGGCTTTAGGCCATTAGTTGTAATTATACCTCCTAGTCTCCTATATATACCAAGGAGACATTTTCATTTTGAATCATCTTGTACTTGAACATTTAAGTGGGGTAAAAGGAGGTTGCCCCCTCTAACTCAGTAGGAGATCTTGTGAAATGCATTTTTCAGCCAATAGCATGTACAAGAAAGATCTGAAATAAAAAAAATATTTTAGCAGAAAATTCAGATCAACACTATGTGAAAATAAAACAAACACTACAACAAGCTAATTTTCAGCGGAAATTTAATTATTATGATCTAAAAGAAGATGGAATTGTCATGTACAAAGGTAAGGTGTATGTGTCGAATTATGGGGAGATGAAAAATGAATTGTTGAAGGAGATGCATAATGTACCATATGTCAGGAACCCAGCATATCAGAAAACAATTGCAGTAGTAAGAATCCAATATTTTTGGTGAGAAATGAAGAAAGAAGTGGCTAATTACATATCCAAATGTCTAGAATAACAAAAGGTAAATAAAAAACATAGACACCCAACACATTTGCTACAACCATTTCTCATTATGGAATGGAAGTGGGAAGTAGTTACATTTGATTTTATTACTAAGTTTCCCAAAACATGAAGGAACATGATTCCATCATGGTCATGGTGGATAAATTGACTAAAGAAATGCATTTCATTCCAGTAAAAGACTACACACAAGGAAACAAATATTGCAGAAATCTACATGAAATAAGTTGTTAAGCTACATGGAGTGCCTAAGGAAATAGTTTCATACAAATATCTGAAGTTTACTTCTAATTTTTTGAAGGGTTTTTTCAAGGGCTTTGGGACAAATTTAAATCTTAGTACAACATATCATCCAGAGTTAGATGGGGAAATAGAATGGACTAATAAAATAATTGAGGATTTGATTAGAATGTATGTGATGGATCAGCCATCAAAGTGAGAAGATTGTATCCATTTAGTTTAATTTGCCTACAATAATGGGTATTGGGCCTCATTGAAAATTAGTATGTTTGAATAATTATATGGCAGAAAATGTTACAATCCAGTGAGTTGGGATAATCCAATAAACATAGAATTTGTTGGGACATAATTTTTAAAGGAAATGGAAGAGAAGATAGAAAAGAAAAAGAAAAATTTAAAGGCTTCCCAGGATAGGCAGAAAAGTTATGCAGACATGAACAAAATTTTCAGAGACTTTAAAGTGGGTGAACATGTGTTTTTTAAAAGTTAAGGAAAAGATAAATTTGTTAAGGTCAGGAAGATTCCCAAAGTTGGCAGCAAGCTATTATGGGCCTTTTGAAATATTAGAAAAGATGGGGCTTGTTGCATATTTGTTAGCTTTTCCTGCATCCATGAGAGTGCATAATGTATTTTATGTGTCATTTTTAAAGAAATATGTGTCTGATCCTAACCATATAATTGATTGGAATGTGATCTGGTGGAACAAAAAGGGGATTTCTAGGTGAAACCAGTGCGCATCTTACACTGGAAAGTCAGAGTGCTCAAGAGCAAATCCATAGGGATGGTAAAGTTTCAATGGACCTGATATGGTCCTGAAGTTGCTACATGGGAGCATGAATAAACCATGTGGGCTGAGTAACCACAAATGTTTGACAATTTTGAAGAACACATAATGCAATACTCCATTTTGAGCAGCTAAAATTATGGAACCACATCCGTAAGTTTTAGCCAACTCTGTTGGGGACTTTGATAAAAGGATGGCTCATTCCTTGGGGTAGCCTTGATAAATGGATGGTACATCCCTTGGGTTATATCTGATAAGTGGATGGTACATTCCTTGGGTTATCCCTGATAAACAAAGGGATCATTCCTTGGGTTAGTGAGTTGAAAGAAACATGAGATTTTGGTTGGAGTTGTTGAATTGCAAAAATTTATTTTCTAATAGTTGTGATGTAAATTTGCATATATGTATATTGGCATAGATTGCACCAAGGATGGCACACAATTGTATGGGAGGGAGAATGTAACATCCCCACTATAATCCCCAATTTAATTAATGCTTATGTAGATATAATATGTGGCTATGCCCAAGCGATGTAATATGAAAATTGTATTTCCTTGTTTTATTAATCAAATGTGATGCCATGTTCTAAGGGGACATGGATAAGAGATGGGGGTTGAATTAATCGAAAATAAGGGGGAGTGTATAGGATAATTTCCAAGAGGGGTCCAAGGGGGGAATTACCCATGTATATTAATTTAACACATTTTCCTAAATTTGTTATTTCTATATGAACCTTCCCATGTCTGATTGAGTGTTCCCAAATCCAATCATTGAATACATGTAAGGGGGTGGTTATGAGAGGTCACATCCCAAAGTTATTGGGAACATGGTGGTTGAGTACAATCATCTTGGGGAAGAGTGTCAGTCAAGAAAGGAAATCGAGAGAGAGGAAATTCGTATGGGTTTGAGCAACAGTTTTTAGTTAGTCATTTTTGCGCATGGGAAGCAAGTATGGTGTAAGAAATAGATATTGAAGCTAATGTAGCCATGGAGGGAGAATTATAGAGAAATATTGATCATAATTGGATTGAATTGGAGATGGAGAACTGAAGAGCCAGGTTTTCAGACCTGAAGAGTGAACTCATGTGTGAGTTTCACTAAAACAACATGTGGTTGTTGTTGGTTTGTTGATAGTTTTCCTAGAAATAATTTCCATTGATTTCCCAATGGAGATATTCCTATCTAGTTGTTCGAGAGAGACCCTAATAAAATAATGACACATTCCTTAGGTTGATCCTGATAAATGGATGGTACATCCCTTGGGTTATCCCTGATAAATGAATGCTACATTCCTTGGGTTGGACAGGGAAAGAGGAATAGAGCTAATGGAAAAACGAGATAGTTGTAGGAGAATATCAGTTGGGTTGAGAGATTTATGAGTTGTGAGTGGACTGTGAGAGACCACGCTCTTTTGTGGATTGCTAGCTTCATCTCGGGGGTGACTGGATGTTGATATTTGGAACAGTTAGTCTATGGTTGGGTGGAACGTCTATAGTAAGCAGTTGTTTACACAACTATTGTAAAAATATAAGTTGGTGTTGTGTTAAATTATGTGTTTAATTGATGTGCATGAAATTTGTTTGTTTGGATGTGATTTATATGTTGTTGTAATGAGTTTTTTAGCTACATTTTATGTTTATTATTATCGTGATGTATATGCCTCTATTTTTTGGTTATAGACAATAACTAAATCTATTTTAAATTGTAGCTGAAATCTATAGGAAATGAGTTATTTGTAAATGATTTAAATTAGTTAGAACAAATTTTCATTTTTATGTATATTTTGCACTGTAATGTCCCTTGGTTGGGCTGGGGGAGATTAAACTTATGCAATAAAGATATTATAATGATTAAATGTGGTTAGTGATGGATTATATAATGAAGAAAAAGTTGATAACGTGTATAAATATGACAATGATGATTTTTCATATGATATTCATTATTATGTTAAAAAAGATGAGGATACTAAAATGTGGATCAAGAGGTTGCTAAAAGGAGTATGCGAGCCTCTATGACATACCAATTGATTAGTTAGCATCAAATAAGTTGAAAATTTCCAGGGACATGGATTTGGTATACTTATGTTGGATAAATACTAAGGGAAATTTAGGTAAACAATTCTCTAGTCAATATTTGAAATCTTAAATTGATATGTTTATGCAATTTGAATGCATTTATGCGAATGATATCACACTTGGTGTAGTAAAGGTATAAATATTTTGGTATATAAATGTTTTTTAATCTTTTGAATGAATTCATATGAGATAAAATCACATGTTAAGTTATGTTGGTTATAATAAAATAACTAACGTAGGTCAAGAGGTATAATCCTAATATAGAATTGAATGCTAGTAACATAAAAATTTATCTACATTATACCCCCTATGAGTATGAACATAAAAAGTAAGTATGTGGTAAGTGGCTAAGTGGCTTACATTTGATTAATTTTGAATTTATATAAAATAAGAATAATAATAATATAAAAAGGGGGAATCATGGTTATATTTATCTAGGATGACAATGGGGAAATGAAACAATGAGAGAGAAAATAGGGGATGATCAATAAAATAACAATTTAATGAGGCTTCGAAATGTATATTTCCAAATATTTCACATCCTTTTATATTGTTTAACTTATGTATATTTTAGAATATTTATGAAAGGAAAGGTAGTCTCCATGGAAGTCATATATTCATCAAATCCTTGGTAATGGATTCATTCTTCCTTTGGAAAAAACAATTCATTTATTATTTCCTTTGGGGGAATCCATAGTGGAGGTTTCCATTCATGTATGATAATATATCACATGCATATGCTCAAAGGGGAACTTGTAGGCCATGGAATTGGTATGCTAAACTATAAAACAGAACATTACAATGGAGGTACATTGTGAGACCATTCACATATGTTAATATGACACTAGTATGTTGTTTATTATTGCTAATATTGCACTGTATCTAGAAGGATGTTGATTCCATAAGTCTGGTTATCATTCCTATATGAGTTAAATGATGGTTGTGAGTGTTTGTAATTTCTATAGCTAATATTTCCTTACTTCTAACATTGGATATTTTCTTCTCCCTCTTGCATTGCAACACTAGGGGGAAGTTGGCTCACTTGTGCACGTACATCTTAATGTTGGGGGCTTATGAACTAACATTCGTCGAGAGTTCACCAACAAAAACCCTAAGGCATAGACATATATAATTCTTAGCCAAAGACTGAAGAAGGTATCACTCGAGAAGACATGAGCATCACATAACCCATCTGGTCTTATGTCAGTGATGAAGGGTTAAATTACACATCAAATCCACTCAGGATGACATTCATACATTCCATTGAATTATAATTAATGATCAACAACATGTAGCATTAACATATACACTCATTGGACACATTATCAACAGATTAAATGAAGAGAATAACTATGTCTTGTATTATTTCCATTCACAGAATAGCATACATAGATAAAGAGACTCATAACTCATCAAAAGCAATGCCCTACGCTCTCACTCTGCATGTACTACTAAGTTGACTCCCTTATAGACTTCATACAAAACATGTTCCATCTACATACAAAACTAGACTTAGAACTTGACTCTTACAAAATAAAGTCGACCTCATTTCTCGATCAAGAGAACTAAGAGTGAACCCACTGAATAAACAACAATCAACAAAAATATCAACATCAACCTCTTCCATGTCATCATTTCTCCCTTTTTGTTTCCTTCTCTTCTCTGGTGATCTGTCACTTTCAACTCTACTCTATTCTCTCTACCTACTTCTTATATCACATGCTTCTTCCACATGCATGCAATCCATGTAGCCTCTTTGGAGTCATGGCAGTATTAAATAAATTTCCAACTCATCCCTTAACTACCCCACAATATCTTTTGTTTCCTGAGTTAATCATTTAGGAAGATTTCGTAAAGATCACATTCTTTATTTTGACATGAACATGGTATCTTATTAATTTCTAGTGTGCATAGTGGAACTTCTTACTAGCCTGTGAATTATTTCATCCATTGCACACATGTTGTTGTGTGCACGCAAAAACTGTAGTGTGCACACGTGCAATATTTAACACAAAACTTTGGGTGCCAACAGTGGGATCGCCTGATGAATGATTTATCATTCTATGGGAACCCATTACTCATTTTGTACAAGGATGAGGGGGAAATAAAGGACGAAATGTGGAATTATTGTAGAATTAATGGGCTCAAGGGTGACTTCCCTAGGTATAAATCTTGTTGTTAACCTAGTCTTCGAGGTAAACTCCATGGCTTAAATAATTAATTGGGTTGAGTGAGAGAACATTAAACTTAGCCAATAAATTCCCCTTTTTCATTTTATTTTGTGGCGTGTGGATGAAAACTACTTGAGTTGGTGCCTATGGATAAGTGGTAAAATTCTCCCATGTAGCTAATGATAGCCAAACAACTGATTTATATTATTTATAATATGGATAATAATGCTTGTAATGAGTTATCTCTTAATCATTATGCCATCACAATGGAAGATGGAGGTGTGGGAGTGGACATTAGGGTTATGAAATTCATATTGATATTCCCGGTAGTGATTCATAAGCATAATTTGGAGGTTGCCGCGACCACATATTGTAATGCAGATGATTTTACTCTATTACATCCTATATTTTAATTTTCATCCATGTTCGTTTGAGGTTAATAGCCTTGTGGGTATGCATGAAGGGGCCATAATCATGAAGAAAATGTACCTCTATGTGTTAAAAAACTCTATGTGAAGGCTGGTGTAATTTCCCATGTACCAACTATTATTATTCAATATATAAGACAAAGTATGTTTTATGCTATGAGATGACGGAATGTGTTAATGAGTTGTAGAATAACTTTTTATAGGAAATGGTGCAAAATCATTATTGTCCATAAATTATATGTAAGAACGTTGGTTACATCTTAAATATGAAATTTTGGACACTACATTGTGGTGTGAGAGCCAGAGGATGGTGAAAAATAGTGGTTTCAAGAAGTACCCCATATTCCCAATAGACAAGAGAGGGTATTACATATGTTATAGTTATTAATTTATTTCCATGGATATAGTGTAGCTAGAATCCAAATTGTTGTGTGGAGTGAGTTAGTAGGTCGAAAAACTCAACCTTTCCAATTTTTCAAAATTCCTACACTCTAGGTTATCTTAAAATGTTCCAGATCCCCTAAAGAAAAAATTACATGGTTAAAGTTCCCATCAATTAAGTGGAACTATAAATTCTACCAAAATTTCTATAGGAATTGGGCAAATGTTTCAACATAGAAGAGGTTGAGTTTTTCTAATAATTAATGTGGATGTTTTCAGTAGAAGCAAGAGGTATTCATCTCTGGGACAAATTTTATTAGAGATAAAGATGTCAATAAAACCATTAAATAGTTTGAAGAAGCCCCAGAAGAAATTAGAAGATCCCAAAATAGAAGTCGGCCCCACAGAATAATAATAAAGAAGAAATATAATGCTCTAGAAGTAAATTCATCCCCACACAAAAAAGAAAAAGTGAAAATATGATTTCCATAGGACAAGTCGTCCCTACTTGAAGATACACCTATTCGGAAAAGACACCTACCCAGTCCTATATAAATAAAGGTGACAACTTCCTCATTTTTCACATACATTCACTCATCCATAACACAAGTTTAGTAGAGAGAAACAATATCAACAATCCAACAAAGAAGGAAGGAATAAGGGAGTAGGTTGGTTAGGGTTTCCTCATAACCCTCTCTAGGGTTTCTCTTTTGTCTTGGTGGTACACTGCTGGAGGCCAGATACTCTTGCACTCTGGAAAGGGCTTGTTGCATCTATATTGTTGGGTTATCTCTTGTGAAGATAAGTACATATTGTTGGGATTATTATTTGTTGGTTTAATCTAGTGGATAGATATTTCTCATGGTTATATTGTATTGGTAAGGGTATTGTCTCTAAAGAAAAGTTTGTTGGGTTTCTCCCCTTGTGAAGAAGGTTTTCCCATGATAAATCTTTGTGTTTTCTTGTGCTTGTTTATATTCTAGTATATGATTGTTGAATGTTAAAAGAAGATTAAATTTATATGGTAAATCTAATGCTAACTAATTTTATAAAAATACAACATGGTTTCAAAGTTGGTTACCTTCAGAACAATCTAATCACTCGAAGGAAGATCATGATATTGACTACATTGGTGCAATTTTCCACTACTCAAGACGTAAGACTTGTCAAGCTCATTGAGAAACCTATTGGAGGATACTTGGATTAATTTTACCATAGATCAGACCACCCTAGCCTAGTGCACCTCTTTGTGGTCTAATATTACAACTTGGTGAATGTTGAAATTTCTCATTGTAGTTAGAGTTGCAGTTGCAGTTACCAGTTACGGTCGTAGTTGCATTTGCAATTATAGTTGAAGTTGCAGTTGCCAGTTACAATTGCAATTGAAGTTATAGTTGCAATTGAAGTTTCTAGTTACAATTGCAGTTGCAGTTACAGTTGCATTTTTCAATCACAACTTGCAGTTGCAGTTGCCAGTTTCCAGTTGCGCAAACCTTGAAATTGAAGATAAGTCAGATGTTTCTATGAACTTCTAGGTATGAACTTGTATATGTTTTTTTTCAAGTTATATTATCTAGAAAAACATGAATGTTTTTGTAGGGAATTAATAAGGGACCTTTGTCCAAAAAACAATATGTATATCCAAAGGGATCTTAGATTCGGTGCATTAAGAAAAATCGTGCATCCTCCCTAGAAGTTAAAGACGCTAGGTTTGAGTGTTTAAATTGATATGGATATAACTATGTAGTTGTTATGGAATTATTGCAATATTATAAACATTTAGTTGCATCTTGATATATTGAAGTTATGATATTTATGCTAACCACTTAATACTAGAGATGAACCTGTTTGCAAACCAAGTTGATCTCCCCTCGAGGAGATATTCTTGTTTTGTTTTTTTTCCCAGGTAGGTTATCTTGTAAATGCCATGAAGGTTACCATGGAGGTAGGTCACCAATGATAGATCTGAGACGGACCTATAGTGAAAGCTGTAGAAGGAAACATATTATATAGTCTCTAGTTTGAGACATGAAGCATTCTGACCAAGCAAGGAGTTGTGTACATGACAATATTCATTCAATTACTGAAGGAGAAGATCATGCATTTATATGGCATTGATGATCCATAGCATGAGGAGGAGGTAGAATTCAAGAGATATATAGGATATCACATAGATATTGACAATGAGAATCACAAATACATGGTTTCTTCCCCCCCTCGCCCTTCAACAGTTTAGAGGTAGCCAATTGAGCACATTGAAACAAATGAGCTTTTTGATCTAGTTGATCCAGTTGATCATGTATATCATGTTGATGTTCCTAGAGATATTGTAGTAGGCCAAAAAATGATTTCATGGGCTTGCCAAAATTTGAAGGAGGCAGAGTGACATCAAGCTCCACATGGTACTTTCAAAGAGAGAAAGTTACCTCAAAGATTCTTGAGCTATGTTGCAGCGATGAGCCACATCATTGATTCTAAGCCTTCTTGTTATGAGGAGGCATATAGTCATCATGTATGGATGAATTCCATGATGGAGGAGTATCAATCCATCATGAAGAATGATGTGTGAGAAGTCATTGGTGACTTCCAAGTGAATCTATAAGATCAAATATGAAGTTGAAGGGAGCATCGAGAAGAATAAGTGAAATTTGCGGTGAGAGGATTCTCTCAAGTAGAGGGAGTAGAATATGAGGAGACATTTTCTCATGTTTCTTAGTACACTTACATTAGGATGATAATTTCCCTTGATTCAAATATGGTTCAGAGACTACATCATATGGACATCAATACAACTTTCCTCAATGGAAAGATTGAGAAAGAAAAGTACATCCAGAAACTAGATGGTTTTGTAATTCATGGGAAGGAATCCCATGTGTGCAGGTTGAAGAAGGCCCTATATGGACTCAACCAAGAACCTAGAGCTTGGTATGTGAAGATTGATGGATACCTGGTGAGTTTGGTTTTCAACAAGAGTATTGTTGGTGCCAACCTGTACTATAAGGTTGTTAATGGTGAGTCCCTGATTTTGATCTTGTCCATTGACTATTAATTTCTCACCGGGGAAAAGAGCCTCATTTATTAGTGCAATTATGAGTTGGAATTTAAGTTTGAAATGAAGGATATTGGAATGATGCACTATTTATTGGGACTAGAAGTGTGGCATAAAACTAATGAGATATTCCTGAGTCAGGGGAAGTATATCGTTGATATTTTGAGGAGATTTGGGATGTTGGATTGTCAGTCCATGGCGACACTGATGTTGTCGAATATGAAGAAGTTGAGTGAGTTTTCTTATGATTCATACTTGATTTATCCAACCACATACAAGAAACTGATTGGATCATTGATGTATCTAGCTAACACCAAACCATATATTTTCTATCCAGTGAGTGAAATTAGCTAGTTCATGAGTCAACTGAAATAGATGCATTGCATAGCTCCAAAGCATGTGTTGAGATACTTGAGAGGCACAGTTGAATATGGCCTGATATATGATTCCAGTGTTGACATGAGATTGCAAGGATATGCTCATTCTGAGTGGGCAGGGAGCATAATGGACAAGAAGAGCACCTATGACTATTTCTTCAGTTTGTAGTGTTGTATTTTTTCCTGGTGTCACAGGAAGTACACTTTTGTGGCTTTGAGTACCATAAAGGTTGGGTATACTGTAGTTTGTATGAAAACTAACAAAGTAAGTGTGGCTTTGAAATCTCCTTGCAGAACGTTGGCACAGGCATATTTTGGGAGAGAAAATCCTATTTTTGAGTGCAGACCTATTTTAAGAGAGAAATGCCTATTTTTGAGCGTGCTCCAAATGTGGAGGAAAAGAAGCATGTAGAAGATGGATTAAAATAAACATGCCAAAGATAGAGGAAAATTAGTGTGGCATGCATGCAAACAAACATAGCCATGTTAGGTTTAGTGTTTTGGATGTGAATGTAATGGCTATGAGCCAATATAATAGTATAAATAAAGGCCTATGAGGTCTAGTAGAGGTGGGTCAGTTAGTGAAGGAGATATATTTTGGTATGAATAAGATAGTGAGCATGTTTTTGAGGGTTAGGTCATAGGTTTTGGAGCCTGGTGTGGTCTAGTTCGCCTCATGGAGGGTACTTACCCTACTTCCTGATTGTAAGCCTGAAGAATTTAATGCGTGCAACACAGATTTTGTAGAATGATGAATAAAAGAGAAGAAGAGACAAATATTTGTGGATGTAGTACCAGGGGGTGAACCATGGTAAACTTGTTCTGTTAATATGTCTGAATAATTTTTCTACTTCTATGTTGTTTATTAGTTAAATAATGAATTTTTAGCTCAGATACAAGAACATGCATGCACAATCAATTAAGGAATGAATACTAGATTTAATTGAATAAATAACAATGGTGATGCATAAGGAAAAGGAACATATCACATCCCTAATTCCTTCCCTGACTGTAGACATTTGAGTCTTGTGGTCCCCCATAAGCTATCTTAGGTGGGACTGCGTTGTGCACTCTGTGCACAAGGTTTCCTTCTGGTTTACCAAGAGGGCCAATAGTTTGAGGGAACTTTGGAAGCCTTTGAGATCAGAACTTGGGTCAGCCCAATCATCCAACAAATTTTTCTCTTTCTGGATGGAACTGCAGACGATAGATTGGAAGGGATATGTTGAATAAAAACATGGAGAATGAAAATGTAGAAGGGAATGTGCATGCCATGTAATCCAATGAAGGAAGATATTGAAATATGGTTAAGGACAAAGGAACTCAATTTTGCGCAGTAGGACAACAAAAACCCTAAATATACACCATGCAAATATCTTGACAAATATGTGCTTAGCGACTTGCATGAAGTGTTTTTTTGAAAAAAAAATCATCTTTTATAGGAATGGATATTTAGGTTGAAGGAAAATCATCCTACGAATCAGATAATACAACTAGAATGGCATCCCATGGATATCGTACAGTTGGAGCAAGTCAATAATAAATTTACGCCCACAATAGAATTTTGGTTGGACAGTATTATTGCAGGGTTTACCACTAACTTTTCAGTTGATATTGCGAAGTTGTACACTGCTGCCAAGGAGGATTTTCTTAAGGGACCCAGATGTAGGTACATACGATCACTTTATACTTCCATCAAAATTTTATTATATGAAAAAGGCATGATGACCATGGAATCATAGATTTAAACTTCTTTGCACGCATGAGGGAAGGGGGGAAGCACTGACATGAGTCTAAGATATGGACAGGGAGATGGATAAGGGGAAGTAGAAGGAGGCCATTGACCCAATCATGATGGATTAGGAACAAACAAAGAATATAATGAAAAAATATGGAGCAACGTACAATGATAGACCTTACCAATATAATATGAATAACAAAAAGAGGGCCATATCTGATAAAGAAGGCTTGGCGAGTGATGAATAATAGGTAGAGGATCTCCAGGATGTGGAGCAGATTGAGGAAATCCTATGTGCAATGTATTAAAGGAAACAAATAGGCCTAGGGTCAAGAATAGAAGGTATAACTCCAATCCATATCACATTTACTGTGGAACCTATAGCCCCATGTGCGACTAATACACTCGAAGGAACACAAGATTTTAGAAAAACAATATTTAGTGGAAGAGGTGCAGCAGTTCAAGGGTATAATAGAGGACAAACAATTGGGGGTACAAGCTCAGGAAGTAACATTCAACTATATACACCATGCGAAGGAAATATTTCAACACGTTTCAAAATGGCAGGAGTAGATCCCACTATCAGATTACCATAGTTTCGTGGCAAGACATCAGAGGACCCTGAGAAACATTTATTCATCTGTGAAAAGATCTAGTAAGAAAAGCAGGTTATAGAAGAGGATACAAAATTCATGTAGTTGGATATAACATTCAAATACTGCATGCTAGACTGGTACATGATCCTTGATGTAAACAGTGCAAAAGGAGCCCCAAAGACTATCACATTGGTGAAAAACCTGCGTGTAAATGAATTTTAGAAGACAAGATCACAAGACTAGTACATGAATGAAATGATTGAGATCATTAATAAACCAGGTGATTCTATTTGGGATATTGATCAATGGTTCAAAAGTCTGAAAGGTAAGTTGCATTACTCTATTATTGACATGCAACATAGGCAGTTATTTGTGAACTCACTATTACAACACTTGAAGTATCCTTTGAGACAACAAAAGTTTCAAACTTAGGTAGAGGCACTGCAAGAAACCCTTCAGCTAGAAGAAAACTAGTATCAACAGACAGATCCAACAATACAAGAGTTGAAAGAGGATATGAAGAATCTGACATTTTAGTTGAACCAAAATAAAGGGAAAGAGAAGAGAGAAGTTGTTTGGTGTATGTTATGCAGGATAGAACGACACCATAAGAACGAATTTCCAAGCTTTGCGTAGTACTTGGCTGCAGGGGTGCCAAACCCCTTTCCTATAGGATGAACATGGTGTGAAATTTGCAATACATGTGGGCATGATCCATATGATTGTCCAATGATTCAAAAGTATAATACCATGCCAAAATGTTCTTACTGCCACTTTTTTAAATCGGTGGGTCACGATGAAAAGGAATATAGAATGTTGGAATCAATGAGAGAGATAACTTCATATACTTATATGGTGCAAGAAGAGATGATTATAGGACAATCTTCACCACATTTCAATAAAGTAAAACCAAAATTCAATCTCGTGCAACCACAGTACAACAATGTATAGTTGTAGTATAATGCCATGCAATATAACCAGATACCCCAATTCAATGCACCACGTGGAGATAGAGGTGGAGGCTGGGGAAGAGGAGGATTTGGATGAGGAAGAGGGCCACTATTCTACCATAACTATCAACAACCAGGACACTATTCAATATATTTTCCACTTCCACCTGCGACATGTATGTATTGTTTCGCAACAAACCATGACATAAAAGACTTCCTAACATTATTGGGAAAAATAAAGGAAAAAAGGAATGAGAACAATCGTAACATCCATTGGATTTTGGTAGAAGCCAGGAATGATGGGAAAAATATCAACATAGTTACTCGAGGAGGATCCGAGATGATATTTGGTGTATTAAACCAGGATCCATCTCAACACCAGTGGGTATAGAAGAAAACTCAGCCACATAAGAATTTTGACGCGTAGAAAGAAAATGAGACATTTAAGGAGGACATACTGGAGGTTGTAAAAGATAACATTTCATATACATCAGTTGTGCAAGAAAGTCGATATCCACCATTGTACGAAATGACACCCTCAATGGATCACACCAACAAAGGACAACCTTCATAGAAAGTAAGTAACCTAAAGATTTTTCTGCAATCCTATGTCAAGTTATTGAATGCTCCATCATCCATTAAGGTCTTACAGAACTTGCTAGAAATATTTAACAAATAAGTAGAATGGAATTTAGAAAAAAATAAATTCAATCATCTCCATACAAGAAGAAGAACAAGTAGGGAATTCGGGTTAAATGATGACATTAGGGATTTCAATATGGGAGATTTCATACTTGATTTAGGCTCTGAAGTGGATGTCTTACCTAAGAATACATGGTAGTGAATGGGGGAACCCACATTAGGGTATTCACATGTCTAGTTGAAATTGGCAAATCAACATAGAGTATTACCAATTGGAAGACCAAAAATGTGTGACAGTAGACTTGGATGGAGTGCGCATTGTGGCATATTTCAAAGTTATATAAATACTAGATGGCACAACACCCTACCGAACATTACTCAGATTGGACTGGGTATTTGATAACCAATCTATGGTCAACCTAAAGACATGGAAAATGAATTTTGAATCAAAAGAGTATAGAGTGATTGCACCATTGGACCCATTAGAAGGAGAACAATTTATAGAGGTGACATGTTTGGACTTGGAAGAAATAAATAAATTATATAGGACTACCATTCAAGAAGAATATTATGTCAACCCAACTATAGATGGGGTACTCATCTAGAGAAGCATTACATCATGTTCTTCAAACTCCGAGACAGGTCTATAAACCTAGCATCAGAGACTACATGAAGTCTCCACAAGGGGGTGTGCAAGAATAGAGTGTGCAATAAGATTGGTTGGTATATAGATAAGGGAATCCCCACTTTTCATGGTTTCAATGACCTAGAAGAATTCTTGACAAACTATGAGGAAGAAGTTTTGGAAAATCAAAGGTTGTTAGCCCTAGATATTTCACTCAAGGAAACACCTACAAGATGGTGGGGTACCCACAAGGAAGCGATTCAAGATTGGTATCAGTGTAAAAGGTTACTTTGGATTAAATTTGGCATAGAGCAAGGGAATAATATATTTCAGAAATATTATGGGCGAGGAAGACCAAATGAGCACATATAGAAATGGATAACACAATGGAGGTTGACACCACTAGAAGAATGGCCTCATTACTTTATTCATACATTGGAAGGGATACAATGGAACTAGAACATAGAACATGAACTACATAGAGGAAGTACAGTATGGACAATATTACAACAAAAAATTTTGGTAACTTTCTCATTTGAGCATGAGAACCCCAATACCGATTCATCCCTAAAGTAGATACATGGAATGATATTTTTTTAGGAACTTGAGGTGGAAATTATAACAGAATATCAAAAACATAAGAAACAGACAGTCAGATACATACTCTCATGTTATCATGTCACAGAGGAAGCACCAGATGAAGTGATGCAAACACCACTAGCCCATGGGATGGCGTTGCGACCTCCTAGTCTTGGTTCTTCTCTTAGAAAGAATTTATTTATCTCTCAGGATCCCACCGACTCCTACTTTTACCTTACCCACAGGCTTCTCTTCAAACAAGCATGAAATTCAAATCTGTGAGGGTCCCTTTGGTCCTGTTGACTCATGCATATGACCATGACTTAGGAATAAGTGCTTAGCAAAAAGGGATGTTCGGTGCTTTGGGACTCTGAGTTGAGTTTCAAACTTCATCCGCTCCAACCTCAAATAAAAAAATTCTCTTGAATAGTCGAACCGTCGAACTCTTGAAGAGTTTAGAGATCAATGGTTCACACTCCTCCTTTATATCAATGGTTTATTCTCACTCCAGGCTCCAGGGCTATGGAAGAATTTATTCCAACCAACTCTTGTGCTCAAATGCATTGGAATATTTAATTGGATGAATTTGATCGTAAAGTGACTTGACCAACAGACGTAGGTATTACCTTATCCTTCCACTTATTCCTCCTTTCCAAATGATCATTTTTTATCAAACAATTAAGAGTAATTTGCCTCCCTTACACAATTTCCAACTGAGAAATGTTTTAGGACTCTGGGCTTTAGGTATTTTCCATGCCACACAACTATCAACCAAAATTACATGAAGTGCCTAATCCCAAATAACCCAGACATCTATGACTCACACTTACCCATCGATTTATGGATGATATTAACACTGAGCTTCGGAGCTTCGGAGCTTCAGGGCTCTGCATCTTGCGACAATAACTCACTACTCCAAACTGTTGAAGTGGAAAATTCCGAAGGAATCAAGACTTAACAACCATTCTCCTCACTAAGGATCCAGAAAGAGTAAAAGCAGAGCAAAATGACAGAAAAAGAAAAATGACAGAAAGAGAAAAAGTAGAGAAGAATGACAGAACAAGTTGAAGAAGAGCAGAATGAGAGACCGAGTTGATGCAGAGAATACCTACTGAACAGACAGAGGAAGAGAAGAGCAATAGAACAGTGTGTAGAAGACTAGATTTATAGAACAAAGAAAGATTGGTAAGAAATGATTTATCTGTAAAGTTGACTGTTTATTTAGCCATTCATATTCTAGGGAGGTTGGGAGGTGCTTGGGAGGAATTTTGTCCTCAGAGGTTCAAGTGGGAGCTTGAACACAGGAAGTTGTAGCTTCCATCTAGTTGCAACCAGAGAAACCAGGGTGGCAGGGTGGTGCAAGGGAGAACAAGTGTTCTCTGTTATACAGGTTGGAGAGTGTGTAACTGGAAGTTGGTGCTTCCATCCAGTTTGTGCTAGAACATTCAGGAAGTTGGTGCTTCCATCCAGTTGGTGCTGGAATATTCAGGGAGTTGATGCTTCCTTCTAGTGGGTGCTAGAGAAACTAGAGAGTTGGTGCTCTCAAACAAGTTGTGGCTTGTAAAACAAAGGTAGAAACCTCACATTGAGTTGATGCTCAATTAGAGATGATGTACAGAACCTAAAAGACTGCCTATCATTTCAAAGAAGAAGAGGTTTTCTCCCTTTATGGGTTTCCTCATGAAAATCTGTCTCTGTGTATACCTTATGTGTGACTGATGCTTTTTACTTTTACTGTTCAGATGTTGTATAATTTTGATGATCACTTGAAGAAATATTAAGAATATTTTAATAGAGTTAATATTGTTTAAGTTCAAAGACAATTGATTCACCCCCCCCCCCCTCCCAGTTGTATTAGTAGTTTCAACAATTGGTATCAGAGCAGGTTCCTTTTATTCAAAGGTAGATATGTAAGCTTAAAC
>ML778010.1:675985-719743 GCA_009831015.1 Picea engelmannii
AGAAATGAATGAAGAGCTTGATCAGATTGAGAAGAACAATACTTGGGAGTTGGTCCCTAGACCTGAAGATAAGAATGTAATAGGTTCCAAATGGGTGTTCAAGAATAAAATGAATGAAAAAGGACAAGTTGTTAGAAATAAAGGCAGATTGGTCTGTAAGGGATATGCACAAGTTGAAGGTCAGGACTTTGATGAAACTTTTGCACCAGTGGCAAGATTGGAAGCTATCAGAATATTTCTTGCTTATTCGTGTCATAAGAACTTACAAGTTTATCATATGGATGTTAAGTCAGCATTTCTTAATGGAGATCTAGAGGAAGAAATATATATGGAGCAACCTGAAGGATTCTCATTGACAGATAATCCTAATTATGTTTGTAAGTTGAATAAGGCCTTATATGGACTGAAACAAGCACCACGAGCTTGGTATTATAGACTGGACAAATTTCTACAAGAAAAAGGGTTCAAGAAAGGTAATGTTGACAGTAACCTTTACATTAAGTCTGAAGGTGATAATTTACTAGCTGTTTTGGTTTATGTAGATGATATTATTTTTGGCTCTACTAATGAATCATCTATCCAGTGGTTTTCTAATTCTATGCAAACAGAATTTGAAATGTCCATGATAGGAGAACTGTCATATTTTCTTGGCTTACAAGTAAAACAAAGCTCTGCAGGAATTTTTATTTCTCAAGAAAAATATTTGAAAGAGATGTTGAAGAAATTTCAGATGGAAGATTCTTCTACAATTAGCACACCTATGGTGGTTGGTTGCAAGATGAGTAAAGATGATATCTCACCTGATGTTGATCAAAGAACATATCGCTCTATGATAGGCAGTCTTCTGTACATCACAACATCCCATCTTGATATAATGAAAGATGTTGGAATGGTAGGCCATTTTCAGTCTGCTCCTAAACAAAGTCATTTGGTAGCTGTCAAAAGGATATTTAAATACTTGAAGGGAACAATGACTTATGGTCTGTGGTATCCTTGAAATCAGAATGTCCAGTTAATTGCTTATTCATATGCAGACTGGGCAAATTGTGTTGATGAGATAAAAAGCACCAGTGGAGGAGCATTTTTTCTGGGTGACTCATTAGTTGCATGGCTTAGTAAAAAGAAAGTATCCATCTCATTATCCACTACGGAGGCAGAATACATTGCTGCTGCTACTTGCTGCACACAAATTTTATATATGATACAAACTCTTGCAAATCTGGAGGTAAATTACACTGATCCCATTCCAATTCATTATGATAACACAAGTTCCATTAGTGTTTCCAAGAACCCTGTTCTTCATTCCAAGACTAAGCATATTCCAATCAAGTACCATTTTCTCAGAGAACAAGTTACAAACAGAAATTTTCAACTGAATTAATACCTTCTACAGAACAGATTGTTGATATCTTTACTAAACCATTAGCAGCGACCCCTTTTGGATACCTTCGTCAAAAGTTGGGGGTTATAATATCTTGTGTCTAATCTTTTCACCTGGTCAGGGGGAGTACTTATTGAATATCTGGTGTATTTCCAAGATGCTTATAATCGACAGGGGAAGTATTTTTTGCAACAGATCAGGGGAAGAATGTTTCTTCTTTGACATTGATGTCAAAGGGGGAGAAAAGAGTTCGGGAGAAGAGATCTGAAGGCATGTGGGTGCTTGTATTTCCATCAATGCCAAAGGGGGAGATTGTTGGAAAATATTTAACAAACAACGAATGGAAAATATTTAACAGACAGCGAATGCTTGTCATTGATGGCAAGTACAAAAGTAATGATGGCTTGAGTACAACAGCGATGATCAACAGGCAAATAGAAGATAAGTCAAGGAAGATAGAATGATCGAAGGCAATGCAACATTGACAAAATGATCGAAGGCCTGAGAAGCATTTCTGATCATTGGATCCCATCCAAAATTCCCGACAGCATGAGGGTCATCAAATCTGAATAAAGACAAGAAGAGTGCGCTGAAGAGGAGGATAGATATCAGGCATCAGATATGAGCGCAGGGTCCGACCACCGTTGGATCGAGGAAAACCTACATGATCTTTAAAAGTGCAAGGAGTAGAGGGCTCACAAATCTCAAAAGCAGGAGGACCGTCCATCTCAGGGGGTTATGTGGACCGTTGATCCAAGACCATTTCAGGGTTTCGAGGATCGAGTGTTGGAGATGTCAAAGAATATTGACATCAAGAATCCCAAAATCGCGATGTGTGAAATCTCGACTGAATCTGAACCGTTAGATCAAGATGTGATCTAGACCGTTGACCCTCACGTCAGTAGACCACGTCAGCTAGGAACACGTGGCACAACCAGGTAATGACAAGTGTCATACTGATTCAACATTTCAGGAACATGTAAGTCACGAATCAGAGTGACACGTGGTAGTATTCAACACATGTCAATCCACGTGTGACGTTAGCATATGGACACCACTTCATAGTTTCGAGGATCGCGTGTTGGAAATGTCAAAGAAACAATGCAACAGGAATCATGATTTCGCGATATGAAAAATCGCGACTTAAATCGCAGCCGTTGAATCAAGATCAAATCTGGACCGTTGATACCAGTCCATGTCAGAGTTTCGAGGATCGAGTGTTGAAGTTGTCAAAGAACATTCACATCAAGAATCCCGATATCGTGATATGTGAAATCGTGATGTAATCTGAACCATCAGATTAAGGTTGAATCTGGATCGTTGATTCCAGCCCTTGTCAGAGTTTCGGGGATTGAGAGTTGGACATGTCAAAGATTATTAACATCAGGAATCTCGATATCGTGATATGTGAAATCATGATGCAATCTGATCTGTTAGATTAAGGTTGAATCTGGACCGTTGATTCTATCCCTTGTCAGAGTTTCGGGGATCGAGAGTTGGACATGTCAAAGATTATTGACATCAGGAATCCCAATATCGCGATATGTGAAATCACGATGTACTCTGAACATCAGATCAAGATATGATCTGGATCGTTGATTCGACTTCTTTATGGAATTTCATGGATCGGGATTTGTAAGTGACAAGAACATTGAACATCAGCAATGCTGAAATGCCAAAACCCGATTTAAAGGCAAGATTAATAAAGTTCATCCAACGGTGCGGATAAATTGGAATATGATCGAAAGGTTATTGTTCTCTCTCACAGTAAACCCCTCAGTTACAAATCTGTTAGTGAAACAGACTCATGATTGCAAATCAGTTAGCATTTCAGTTGGCGTTTCAGTTGCTCGGACAATTGTCTTCCTTTTGCCTAAGGAGTTGGGAAGTTGAACCGTCGTGTAGTTGTGTATAAAAGAAAATGAGACAGACTGTGTATGGTTGGCTGTTCCGGATGGAAAATGAATGAAACAGTAAGAAATGGAAAATGAGAGGATGCATAGCATGAGACTTAGAAAATGTGCAGAGTGAGATGAAACGCAGAGCAGAAGCAGAGCAGAATGACAGAAAGAATAAAAGAAGAGCAGAATGACAGAAAGAGAAGAAGCAGAGCAGAATGACAGAAAGAGAAAAAGCAGAGAAGAATGATAGAACAAGTTGAAGAAGAGCAGAATGAGAGAACGAGTTGATGCAGAGAATACCTACTGAACAGATAGAGGAAGAGAAGAGCAACAGAACAGTGTGTAGAAGACCAGATTTACAGAACAAAGAAAGATTGGTAAGAAATGATTTATCTGTAAAGTTGACTGTTTATTTATCCATTCATATTCTAGGGAGGTTGGGAGGTGCTTGGGAGGACTTTTTTCCTCAGAGGTTCAAGTGGGAGCTTGAACACAGGAAGTTGTAGCTTCCATCTGGTTGCAACCATAGAAACCAGGGTGGCAGGGTGGTGCAAGGGAGAACAAGTGTTCTCTGTTATACAGGTTGGAGCGTTTGTAACTGGAAGTTGGTGCTTCCATCCAGTTAGTGCTGGAACATTCAGGAAGTTGGTGCTTCCATCCAGTTGGTGCTGGAATATTTAGGGAGTTGATGCTTCCTTCTAGTGGGTGCTAGAGAAACCAGAGAGTTGGTTCTCTTAAACAAGTTGTAGCTTGTAAAACAGAGGTAGCAGCCTCACATTGAGTTGATTCTCAATTAGAGATGATGTACATAACCTAAAAGACTTCCTATCATTTTGAAGAAGAAGAGGTTTTCTCCCTTTATGGGTTTCCTCGTGAAAATATGTCTCTATGTATACCTTATGTGTGACTGATGCTTTTTACTTTTACTTTTCATATGTTGTATAATGTTGATGATCACTTGAAGAAAGATTAAGAATATTTTAATAGAGTTAATATTGTTTAAGCTCAAAGACAATTGATTCACCCCCCCCCTCCTCTCAGTTGTATTAGTAATTTCAACAGACTTAACAACCATGCTCCTCACTAAGGATTTCCCCACTTGGTTGAATTCCTCCTTGGAACCTTATAATCTCTATCATTCCTGAGATTTGTCACTTGAATGAATTGAACTATGGTGCACACTTTGCGCTTCCCTCCCGAGCTTGGGAATTTTGAAGGTGACCTGTGCACTCCTTGAACTAATTCTCTTTATATTTATAAAAAATTTAACGAAGTGTTGGATTTGTGCACTCCTTTCACTGAAATTCCCTAGAGCCTTTACACTATTCTAAATGTAGGCACACTCCTTGCGCTCTCTCAGTGAAATATTTCACTATCTCTCTTGAGATTTGAACCTGTAAATGGTTCAGCCTATGCACACCTTTCATTGGCACTATAAACTCCTTAAACTAAGACTAACATAAGAGAAACGATTGAAACTTATAATAGAATCATAAAATCATTCATTAAACAAACATCATCCACACACATAGATGTAGAAATACAAATACATATTGTTTATTCCATTTGACTAGAAAAATAATATAGATTTGTAGTATGTTAGGAATGTTTTGAGAGTGTTCTCCTTTTTCCAACAAAATCTTAAACAACCTTAAACAACCTCCTTTTTTCATAGAGTACATTGATTTACACCTGAAGGGGTTTCTTGAGTCTTCCTTCTAGACTATTCTAGTGCTTTCACATCAGAATTAAAAGTATCCTACCACTAATATTATTACATTAAATCCTCATTTACAATATTAGATATGAGTCGATGCTCAAAATATGTACAAACTACAGTCATTAAATACAGATAAAACTTTTTTGAGTACATAGAATGGCTCTATCCTTTTGATCTCATGGGATCTTTAATTTCAAAGGTTTCAAAATTTAAAGTGTTGCACCTCTTTGGAATCCAAACCAGTTAATGCATGTTGTGTTATGTGTTGAGTCACCTTCCACTATGCCTCATTAAAGGATGTCTTTGATTCTCCTGCATCATACTCCCCTAGAAAAAATATTCATGGGATCCTATCCATAAGCTCCTCAACTCCCTTTCCATGTTTCTATACGTTTGCTTCAGTCAACCAACTAGAATATTCTATTGTATGGTCCTTTCATTTTACTATATATTCATAATAAACCTTCCTCTTAGTTCTTTTAGCAATATTTTTCTCTAAAATATTCTCGATCTAGATCTTCTCTGCTATGGGCATATATTGCATCCATTGTACCATACTTTGGTCATTTTCTTATCCTGTGTCATCCCCTTTGTAAGGATATAAGTCAACTATATTAAATATTGGTGAAATTACAATGCCCCTTGGCAACTCAATCTCATAAGCATTTGCAGCAAATTGTTTGAGGATTTTACAAGGCCCTATCTTCTTTAGATTTAGCTTATTATATTTCCTTCATGGGAATATTTCCTTCCTCATATGTGCTAGAACTTGGTATCCAACTTCAAAATTCACCTCTTTTCTTTTCTGATCTGCTATGTCCTTATATCTCGAGTTGTTATTCTGCAGTTGGGATGTGATTTGTTCATACAACTTATGCATTTATGCAGCGAAGTCTTGTTCTACTGCAGTCCAAAATTAACTTCATCCCAAATATATCAATTCAAAAATTCCTCTAGGGTGCATTCCATATACTATCTAGAATGGGCTCTTTCCAGTACTCCTATTTGGTGAATCATTATATGAAAACTCTTCTTGAGGTAGAACTTGATCCCACTGACTATGATTTTCAGTCACTAAACTCCTCAGCAAATTCCCTAAGATCATATTCACTACCTCAGTTTGTCCATTTGTTTGAGGGTGATATGTTGAACTAAAATAAAAATGTGTCCCCAACTTCTTCCACAAAGTCCTCCAAAAGTTTCCCACAAATTTTGTGTCCCTCTCAGAGATTATAGTCCTGGGTAACCCATGTAATCTCACAATCTTCTTAAAAAACAGATTTTCTATGTGAGAAGCATCACTTGTTTTGTGAAATGGTATAAAATGTGTTATCTTTGAAAACCTGTCAACTACCACAAAGATTGAGTCATTTCCTCTCTGGGTTCTGGGAAATCCCAGAATGGAATCCATACTTATAGCAACCCATGGCCTATTTGGATTAGGAAACGGTTGATACAACCCTGTATTTTGATGCTTTCCTTTGGCATATTGGAAAATTCTACATTTGTCTCCAAACTTCTTCACATCAAATCTCATGACTGACCAATAGTACAGAGAACTCAATTGTGCATATGTCTTATCATGGCCAAAATGTCCATCCAATCCTCCAATATGTTTTTCCTTTAGTAGATTGTCCCCCATTGAACATTTAGGAATACATAATTGACTCCCTTTGATCAATAATCCTTCCTGTATCGAATACTTCGTCCATAGGATTCCATCCCTCATCAAAGGAATTTCACAAGCTTCATAAGCCTCCTTGAATTATGTGTCTTCCTTGTACATTTCCTTGAGGTGTTCAAACCCCAAAGTCTCCACTTGAAATTCCTGCAAAATCAAACATCTCCTACTCAAAGCATCTGAACTTTTTTATCACTCCCACTAATATGCTTAATGAAAAATGTAAAATTATGCATGAATTCTACCCATTTGACATGCCTCTAATTCATCTTTTCCTGTAATTCTTTTGGCATAAGGTAATTCTTCCACTTTTTCAAATCTTGGATTACAACTTAGAATTATTTATCATAAGTCAAATATTTTCTCTTCGTATCATTAAACTTCTCACTGAAATAAGCAATAGGCTTATCATCTTGACTTAAACTTACACCAATGCCAACTCCACATGCATCACATTTGACTTAGAAAGTATTACTAAAGTTTGGTAGAATCAAGATAGTTTGTTCTGTTATCTTCTCCTTTAACACTCTAAATCCTTTCTTGGCTTCTTTTTTCCAGTGAAAATATCCATGTTCTTTCTTTATAGTATCCAATATAGGTGTACATATACTACTAAAATTCATGATGAACTTTCTGTAAAAGCTCTCCAACCCATGAAAACTTCTCACCTGAAACACACATATTGGAGAAGGCAACTCCTTTATAGTCATCACCTTCTCTGGATCCATATTAAATTCATTTGAAGATATTACAAATCCCAAATACACAAGTTTTGTCTTTATAAAAGAACATTTCTTCAAATTTATCAACAACGTTTCTTGTTGTAATATCCTCAACACTATCCTCAAGTGTCTCAAATGATCCTCAGTCTTACTGTACACTAAGATATCATCGAAATAAACAATTACAAATATTCCAATGAAGTCTTCGAGTACTTCATTCATTAATCTCATGAATATACATGAATTATTGGTTAAACCAAATGACATAACAAGCCACTCATACAACCCTTCCTTCTCTCATTCTTATCTGATGATAACCAATTTTCAAGTATATCTTAGAAAAATAACTAGCTCCACTCAAACAACCCATCAAATCATCCATTCTTGGTAAAGGAAATCTATACCTAATGTTTAGCTTGTTGATAGATTTAGAATTTGTGCACATTCTCCAACCTCCATCCTTCTTTGGACTCAACAAGGTTGGTATTCAAATCTTAGACTTTCTCTAACCAACCCTTTGTTCAACAACTCTTGGAACTATTCCTTTACCTCTTCATTCTATTGAGAGGTCAACCTATATGCTTCTTTGTTTGGAAAAATTTACCCCTGAATAATATAAATATGATGACTAATACTCTTGATGGGGGGTAAAGTATGAGGCAAATCATCCACCACAATATCAACAAACTCATCCATTAATTCATGAATTTCAATAGGAAAATCATTCATGGAAGTATTTGTAAGGATGGCTCCCAGCTTACCTATAACAACAATTGCATTTCTTGATCTATCTTGACTTCTTTCAAGAGCTCCTTCCCACTCATGAGAAGTGTGCTCATAATAGCTTCCTCTTTGACTCCTTTATCTTCTAATGGAAACAACATATTTCTACACCCATTCTTCTCAAGGGTATAAGTATTATTTCTCCCATAGTCTATGACATTCTTATGATACTTCGATGGCCTCCCCAACAGAACATGAAAAACATCCATAGGTATGACATCACACAAACTTTCATCATTATAACTACCAATTTTGAATTCAACTATACATTGTCTACTTACCGTAGCTTGATTTCATTTTTGCAACCAGGACACCCTGTACAAACTTGGATGTGTTGTCATCTCCAACTTTATCTTTTCCACCATCTCTGTGGACACTAAATTATCAGTGCTCCCACTGTCTATGATAACCTTTCATACTGTCTTTTTTCTTGTAAGCAGCTCTAAATAAATTGTTTCCTTGGGATAGTTCTCATACCTATTTTTCCATATTCACAAGAAATTTCCCCATCATGAGTGATATCCCTTCTTCTACAGCTTCTAATTTCATCTCTTTCTCCACAATCTTTTGTTGAGCCTCAACAACATGAGATTCTCTAAAACTTGTAGTTTTTTTTTCAAGACATTCCAAAGACACATTTCATGTCTTTCCATAAGCATAACACTTAATCTCTCCTTCTCTACCTATTCCTATACCTCTCGTAAAATGTCTCCTTCCTCTATATTCTCCTCCTCTAGGACGTCCTCCTCTACTTGTCTAGTTTCTATAACTACTAGTCTCTTCCCTTATCTTCTGGAATTTTTCTCTTGCGGTTCCTTTCCCTATGTTAAGATTCTTTCCCTGATTCTTCTAACTCTGATTTGTTGCAAATTTTTCTTCAACCTTTAGGGATACCTAATAATCATCTTCTATGGTCCTCATTTTCACTAGAATAATTTCTTCTTGAATTTCATACCTCAATCCATTGATATATCTAGCAACTTTCTCTTCAACAATTTCCATGTGTCTTGCTCTTATATTCAATTTATAAAACCATTCAGTATTTTCCTTCACCAATAAAAATTTATGTCTCAAATTCTAAAACCTTATGAACATATTCAAATGATGATCCTTGGGTATGAATTAATCCTTAAGCTTATCTACCATTATATCCAAACTTTTAATGTTCGAATTACCTTTCCTTCTTCTATCATCCTACAACTCATCCCACCATAAAGTTGCATGTCACTTCATCATGGTCACCACGTGCTTTACTTTATTCTCATCATCAATATCCTCATAATCAAAGTAATTCTCCTAGGAATTTATCTAGTCAAGCAACTCTTCTACATATAAATCTGCTTCATACATCGAGACTTCCATCTTCTCTCTGCCTCCCAGCTTGACAACTGCTCTTGACAATTTTTCCTTTGTTTCTTATTCCCCTAGAGATTCCTCTTCTTTTGGATTTTCACTTTCATCATCACTAACATAGACACTCTCCGATGATCTCCTTTTTCTTGTTTCCATGGCATATATCTTTGCTCGAAGTTGTCTCATTTCCTCCTCCATTTTTGCATTGGCTACAGGGCTCTCCCTATGTCTCCTCGCCGGAATACCTTAAAATATATCTCTTTACACACACAAATATTTTTCCTTCTATGATACCACCTGATGAAAATTCCACCAGCCCACGAGTTGGTACTGTGACCTATCGGTCTAGGATATTCTCTTAGGAGGAGTTGATTTAGCTCTCAAGATCCCACTGACCCTACTTTTACCTTACCCATTGGAATCTCTTTAAACAGGAATGAAATTCAAATCCATGAGGATCCCTTTGGTTTTGTAGACTCATTCATATGACCATGAGTTAGGACCATGTGCTTAGTGAAAAGGGTTGTTCGACCCTACGAGACTCTGGGCTTCAGAGTTTCTATGCTCCAACCTCAAATAATAAAATTCTCCTGAATAGTTGAACTCCTAAAGAGTCCAAAGATCAATGGTCCACACTCCTTCTTTAGATAAATGGTCTATGGCCACTCTGGGATCCGTGGCTTTGACATAATTTACTCCAACCAACTCTTGTTCTCAAATGCAATGGAGTCTTTAACGGACTGAATCCGGTCATAAAGTGACTTGACCGACATGCGTAAGTATTACCCTATCCTTCCACATCTCCCTCCTTTCCAAATGATTGGATCTGATCGAATGGTTGGCAATAATTCACCTCTGTTACACAATCTACAAATGAGAAATATTTTGGGACTCTAGGCTTCAAGGCTTTTCCACGCCACAAAACTATCAACAAAATTTACCTAAACTGCCAAATCCTGAATAACTCGGATATCTATAGCTCACACTTATCCATCGATTTATGGTTGAGATTAACTCTGAGCTTCAGAGCTTCACCTCTTCCGACAACAACACACTGCTCCAAACTGTCGAAGTGGTGAATTTTGAAGGACTCAAGAATTAACAACCACTCCCCTCATTAAGGATTTCCCCACTTGGCTAAATTCCTCCCTGGAACCTTATAATATCTATCCTTCCTGATATTTGTCACTTTAATGACTTGAACGATGGCACACACTTTGTGCTTCTCTCCAAATCTTAGGACTATTAAAATTCACATGCACACTCCTTGCAATAACTCTCTTGATATTTATCAACACTTTGACGACGTGTTGGCTTTGTGCACTCCTTGCATTGAAATTCCCTGGATATTTTACACTACTCTGAGTCTATGCACACTCCTTGTGCTCGCTCCATGAAATCTTGCACTATCTCTCCTAATATTTTGAACCTATAAATGGTCCATCCTCCACACACCTTGCATTGACACTATGCACTCCTTGAGATAAGCATACCATAAGAGAAACAATTGAAACTTATAATATAATCATAAAATCATTTATTAAACAAAAATCAGCCACACACATAGATTGAGAAATATAAATACAAAGTGTTTATTCCATTTGACTAGGAACAAAAAATAGATTTACATCCTCTCAAGAAATTTTTGAGAGTGTTCTCCTTTTTCCAACAATATCTTCAACAACCTCCTTTTTGCATAGATTACATTGATTTCTCTAGGGTTTTTGAGGATACTTTTTTGGGTTTTTTAAATTGGTTTTATTACATTTTTTTTGAGTTTCTACAAGAATCTGAACTAGTAGGGATTCTAGTCTTCCATACCAATACTCCCTGCTTTCTTCGCTTGACTGGTTTTTCTTTTCCGGGAAGCTATAGAGGCATACGCGGTTTCTATAAGGCATGCACATGTATACACGCTCCCTGACTTCACACAACCTACATACATACGATGGCTGCTGAAGGATCAATAGCGTGTTTGAGTCTAGAATTATTTTTTTAAGAGAGGCAGTCATCTTGTTCCCTATCAAAAGTGATCCTTCTCAGGGGTTTTCTAGATCTATTTCTGGTCTCTGTTGTTTCATTGTGTAGCCTAGGTATAACCTCAGATTAACCTTTTTCCTTGCATCTTTTTCTGTCATAGTAAGTTTTTGTGTCTTCAAGGGATTCTGGTTCTCATTACTAGTTCTCCCTTCCAATGCTTGATTGCTTGCTTTCATTTTTTTGAGGAGTTGCAGAGGTGCACATGGCCTGTAGTGGGCCTGCACGTGTGCACACATGACCTGACCTTGCACAACCCGCATACATACACTAGTTGTTGAACTGTCAGTAGAGTACCTGTTGAGAATTTTTTTTAACAAGAGGAATTCATCCTCTTCCCTGTCAGGTGTCACACCTCTCAGGGATTTTCTTGATCTAGTATGGGTGTCTTTCATAGAAGTCTGTAGCTTAGGTTTGATTACATCATAGCTTTCTTTTTCATTTAAAAAATTTCCTCTGTTTTTCAGTAATAGGGTTTTTAGACAAGTGTGAGAGTCTGCTTCAATCATCTTGTGTGTTATTGTCAGTAACTCTTTATGATCTGCGCTTAGGCTAGAATTCATCTCTTGGTCTTTACTTGTCATCATTTTTCCTTTTTTTCTTCTTAAGCATTAAACAATAAAAAAATTCTTTTAATTTTTGGTTTGGTTAAGTAGTTGGTTGTTTGCATTAATCATCAGGAAAAATATTTCTTTCGTAAGTTCTTGGATGTTGACTTAGGAAAATAAGTATCTCATAGTCGAGTGAAAGCTTGTTTTGAACTTTCTGTTAAAATATCTTAGAAAAAAAAAAGTTTGAAAAGTTGGCTAAAGAGTTTGTATGTGCAAATTTGTATTTGTGAAGAAGTAATATGTTTTCAATATATCCTCTTCTCTTTCATCTCTAAAAAACATCATTGGTTTCATTTTTCATTCCCTTTGACTTAAGAAAGGCACTAAAATTAACGATTAATTAAAATCAACTAGACTTTATGTTTGTAGGGTCCATCAACTAGTCTAGGCTAGAGCCTTGATTTAGGATTGGAGAGGAAACTCTTAAAGGCTGTTGAAAAAAACATAAGAGTTTGTGCTAGGGAGTGTCAAAAGTCCAGTATCATGAAAGTTATCAGGGATCCCCCTCTAACATAGGGGATAAACACAAGGTTTCATAAGGAAAGGTAGCAGAGATAACCCCTTCAAAGACAGACCAAGCGTAGTGGCGAATGCATATAGAGGGCTTGTCTTGGGATTCCATTGATTGCATTTTCCACAGAGCTTTGTGGGTAACAAATCCGTTCAAGTTCCTCAGTCATATTCCGAAAAACTTTATTTTGATACTCTTGATAGGTTTCGTTCTTGATACCCTGCTCATTGCGGTCCAACCGACTGTTGACTATACCCGCCTGGTGACTGTTTGCGCGATGGCAACCTAGTTGCCTATCTTTCTAGTGACTTACATAGGTGACTACGGGGGTATACCATGGTACCTAGCACACACATTGAGCCATAATTTGTAGAGTATACCTGGAGGGTTCTTCCATATTCGAGTTGCACTTGCACCGGTAAGTTTCTCTAGTGTTGGTTGTTGTAACTGTTCTTCCAACTAGCTAGTGATTGCTTGCTTTATCTCATAGGTACTTTTTCTAGTGTGTGTTGGTTTTCAAATGATTATAGATTTCCATAGTGTGTCTTTGATCTTATCACATAGTGGAGGATCAAGAGTTTCTCCCATCGCAAAGGCTTTTGGGCCTGTTGTCAGTTAACCTCGAACCCCCCCACCACAATTAAGGAAAAAATTAAACCAACAAGTGTCTTTTTAGACAACTGGGTTACAGGAACTGTACCTAACCCATGTTCGAGAGGAGAACATTTGATTCTGGAGGAACCAATAATTTTTTACCTCGGAGCAGAATATCTTGGTCCATATAACCCTGCCATCACTAATATATCGGTGCCCATTGTCATACAGGTTCTACCCTACGAGCAATAGGTATTGTCACAATAAACAATGGAAGAAAATGCTACTACTTCTTCAGGGAATACTCATATTTCCTTCACAATGTCACTACTAGGGGTGTTCCACCTCCTAACCAACCGTCATCGGTATGGACCACTATGGTCTCGACTGCTTATACCTCGGGTAGTGGTCTGATTCTGTTTATGGTTGCAATCACTGCTCCATTTACTCAAAATGCGACAGGCCCTTGGTTCTCATACGGGATGCCTGGATTTGATACGAGTATTGTACTTTTCTCCTCAACTCTACAGACTTTAGGTCTAGGGGCAGGGAGTTCCAATGCTCCTCTGCAAGGATCTATGGGGGGAACTTCCACTCCCTTTATCGCTTTCCCTTATGACGGGGGTCATATACCCCCTTTGCCCCCCTCGCTCGATGGTGTTCCTCAACACTCCGTCGAGCCTAACGTAAACTTGTTTGGTACGGGTAGTCAAGAACTCCCTCCTTATAACATACCAGTTGGTTCGACACCTTTCTCTCTGTTCATCGTGTTTGGTAACAACACTTTCTCGTCAGCTGTCATTTCGTCCGGGGGCAACACCAGTTATGGACAACCACATCCTGTACATGGTACTATTCCTGCATAGGGGGCACACTTAGGAATTCCATCCTCACAAGGAAATTGGAATCTGTGGTAGGGACCAGTCCCCTTGCCAGGGATATCGATCGGGGGAAAGCCCTTACATACCCACTGGAACCCTGGGCAAGGCCCAACGCCTATACCCATCATATCGGCAGGGGGCAACCCCTCACAAAATCCTTGGAATTTGACGCAAGCTCATCCCTTTATGTCCTATTACGAGAACCAGCCAATGATGTCTCAACAAGCATAGAATCTGTATGATGGTCATGACCATGGTTATTACTAGAACCCTGGCCAAAAACCTAACTTTTCTTGGCAACCTCGTGCCAGTCAAACTCTAGGCTCCTTTTTCCCTCGATACAATCCACAACCCAAACTACCGTTTCTGGAACCCTACACTTGCCAGAATTGACAAGGATTTTAAATGACCCCATCTGTCATGATTTGAGTTGGCCTCCTATGCCGACCAAGTTGCCTTCGGACATTTCAAATTTTGAAGCCAAGCCTAACGAAGATCCTGGCGATCAAGTGACTACCTTCCACTTATGGTGCTTGTCCAACTCTTTGAGAGTTGACTCCGTCCAGTTGCAATTGTTTCAATGCACTCTCATTGGGAGTGCTACAAAATGGTACATTGAGCTCGACCGCTCACGATACTCTTCCTTTGACGATTTGGCAATGGCTTTCTTAAACCATTTCCAATTACCTATGAGATACGACGTTGGCACTGAATTGCTGGCCAACTTCGAACAAACAAAAGCATACCATATATTGGATCACATTCGAGAATGGAGATGTTGAAAGAGTTTGATAAAAGTGTCAGTCCCACCAGCATTCCTACTAGAGTTGTTCCTTAAGTCTTTAGTACCCCAATTACCTAAACATGTTGCAACATCTAGGGTGTTTTCTGAGGAATACGTTATAATGAGAGCTCAACAGCTAGAGATGATTTACTCTCAGTATTGTTTACTCTACGAGATTTTTCCAGATGCACCAAGGTCAATCCTTGATAAGGCCAGACAGAGGTCTGGACCACATGCCGATGGCATTATTGGTTCAGCACAAACAAATCCCATTGATTAATTGTTAAATCAATTGCAACAATTGTAGATACAATAGACAATGGCCAGCCGAACCACCAGTTCAGTTGTTCCCCCTACCCAAAAGTTGGATGTACAAAGTGTGAAAATGACAAACCCAAAGGCCACCCAACAGCCTGATGGAAAGAAGAAACAATGAAAAAAGGGTAAGGGGGATAAGAAACCCAACGATAATGCTAGCGGGGGCAACACTGCAAATAAGAAGTTGAAGTATACTTGTAATCTTTGCAAGGAAGACCACCTGACCCATCAGTTCCCTCGTCCTCCAAAGGCCCAAAAGTTATTGGCACAGTAATAGCCTGGTGTGTTAACGAACCCATTTCCACACGAGCAAAATATAACTCAAGCCTCCTCGAGCGCAGAAGGGGGCAGTCAAGGACCCCCTCCGTATTCGTGTAATCTTTCCTCTGCAAATGTGTATATGATGAAATGTGATGCCTATATATCGACTAGAGCACATGATTACGGAAATCCAAGCACCTTTGAGAAGGGTAAAGAAGCCGAAAACCCACCTCTTCCTCTCTAGATTGAGAAAAAATTGGGCGAAACAATGACATGCATCCCAAAAGGTACGTTCAAAAAAGATTCTCACAATCCAAACGTACGGGTCTCCCAGAACTACTCTGTGCTGGAGGATTTATCACAAACCCCTTATGTGATGTCCTCTTTGGAAGTCCTCCAGAGTTTCCCTTCCCAGAGAAAGGCTTTGTTAGTTTCCCTAGGAAAGGCTAGGATCTGCTAAGACTTGTAATCTGGGATTGATCATACTTGATACGACTGACTTAAAACCTTATCTTCCTTACCACTCATCTTTTCAGATAATAGTGGCGTAAAGTGGTGGATGAGGGAGCCTCGACATGCATGATGTCTTTGGCGTTTTCCAAGGCCATAGGCCAACTCGTTTTGTCTCTGTCACGTACTCTTCTTACAACTTTTGACGATCATTCTTTCCGACCACATGGGATCATTCCCTCTTTCCCTATGCAGTTAGGGGTAAAAATCATGCGCATCGAAGTTGAAGTGGGCAATGCGTCTCTTGACTACAATCTTTTGTTAGGAAGGAGTTGGACCTATGCTATGCAAGCAGTGGTCACGACAATTTTTTGACTCTTATTGTTTCCACACGAGGATCAGATCATGACCATTGATCAGTTATCCTTCTCTCGTCCTGACCCTTCATCGAGAGTCTCAATGGTCCCAATGATTGATAACCCTCAGCCTGACATTGTCAATGTAGGGGTTGGTTTGTGCCCACCTTTGATGGGTACTTTTGATTACCAGCCTTCGACTAGAAATATCCATTACATGTTGGTTGATCCCGAACAACCTCAGGCAGAAAATTTTCAAATCTCGTCGTTTCGCATGACATACTTTAATGATCCGTGGAATCTTCCTTCCCCATAAGCTACGATGGAAGGGATAGAGCACCATGGCATGGCCATGCCTTTGTTCACGGTAGAAGTTGCATACTCTATCATTCAGTGAGCTTCTGTCGACCTAGATTCGACTCCCACACAAGAGTTAGATTCGGTGCTCGAGCCTATTTGGGCTCAAGGTTCCCTTGTTGATACATATTCTTTAGACTTAGTCTTTCCCTTAGATGAGGTTATTATTGAGGCAATGACTAGTCTAGACAAACCCTGGGATGATATTCATCATAGATATTACTTCCTCTCAAAGTTAAGATGAATTGAAGCAGGTGAATTCACTCTGAATATGACTGTAGATAAATCTTGTCGTATTAATCATTTGGCAATGCACGTTGTTTATGTTGAAGGAAATATGGCAACAATAGCTGAAACAATACCTATTAACATCTCCAAAACCCCTGGCGTCATGGATAATATCTTCGTCGGAGCGGATTGCACCCCCGAGGAGATTCAAATCTACATATATTTATTTAAAGAATTTTGCGACATGCTTGCCTGGTCTTATGAGGAAATGCCAGGCATAGATACAAGAATTGTCGAACATGAAATCATGACTTATCCCAACATTAAGAAGGTCCGGAAGAAGCTTCATCTTATCAATCCTAAGAAAGCAACAGCTATCAAGGTTGAAGTAGAGAAACTACTTAAAGCTGGTTTCAGCTACCTCGTCCAATTGATTCAATGGGTGTCAAATCTCGTGCCATTCAATGAGAAATAGGGTACAATTCACGTATGTATAGACTTCTGTGATCTGAACAAGGCCTGCCCAAAAGATAATTTCCCATCACAAAACCACTTTCATTTGTCCATGGGGTACATTATCTTATCGTAAGATGTCTTTTGGTATAAAAAATGATAGAGCTATGTTTCAGTGGACCATGTCTTTTCTTTCCATGAACTCAAACACATATTCAAGGCTTATCTCAATGATTTAGTGTCATGATATCACAAGAGAGATGATCATCCAGCACACCTTTGACTTATCCTTGAACAATGTCAGTACTATTGAATCTGCTTGAATCCAAACAAGTGTAGTTTTTGCGTGTCGTCTGCTAGGTTTCATAGTTTTGGCCATAGGGATCATGGTTGATCCTCCAAAGGTTGAGGAAATAGTTCAATTGCCTCCCCCATGCACCATCCCTTAGCTTCAAAGTTTGCAAGGGAAAGCGAACCTTTTATGGCATTTCATTGCAAACTATGCCGAGATCATAAAGGGTTTTATGTTTTTATTGAAGAAGGATGTTCCTTTTCATTGGGACGAAGCCACTGAACGCTCCTTCACAACGTTGAAATGTTCCCTCATATAAACCCCTCTTCTTTGGCCACCCAATTATAATAAAGATTTCTTATTGTACTTGGCCGCTGCGAAGTTGACCATTAGTATGGTCTTAGTTCAAGAGGATGATTTTCTCTCAGAATATGTGATTTATTACCTGATCCGAGGCCTAGTTGAATCAGAACTCAATTATTCCCACATTGAAAAAACTGCGTTGGCAGCAATCCATGTTGTCCAATGGTTCCGTCATTACATCTTGTTTCGCAACACCACCATCATTGTCATTGTGAATCCATTTCAATACATATTGACACAATGCGTCATCGATGGATTTTTATCCTCCAGGAATTCGACTTGGAGTTCGTTTCAGTGAAATCCAAAAAGTCAATGGTCTTCACGGAACTCATATTGTAACTTCCAGTCGAATCAGCTGATGTTATACCCGACGAGTCGCCTATCAAAGGAGACATGTTTTTTATCGCATCTTCCAACCCTTGGAATGGATATGTTCTTGTCTATCTCCATACTTTGAAGTGTCTCGCCTCTGCTTCTCATGATGAGCGTCGTTGTATATGCCATCGAGCTAAGAACTATCTCATACTCGAGGACACCTTGTATCGTCGAGGTGTAGACAACATCCTTCATTGATGTATCACTCATGAAGAAGAGGAAATCGTTCTTAATGATTTCCACATGAGAGCATGTGGCGGTCATTTGTTTAGGTTGGAAACAACCCAAAATATTCTACAAGCCAGTTACTTCTGGTTGACATTAATCAAATATTGTGTTGAATGGGTTAATAAGTTCCACCCATGTCATATCTTCTCTCGGAAGATAAGGGCACACCCCGCTCCCATGTTTCCCGTTATTACCGTTGGTCACTTCACTAAATGGGGGATTGATTACACTACATGCAACCCCCCTTCAGCAAGGGGGCACCGCTATATCATCATAGCAGTAGACTACTTCACCAAGTGGGTCAAAGCTATGCCAACGTTTAGAGATGATAGGGAGACAACAACTCTCTTTTTGTTCAACCAGATAATAGCAAGGTTCGGCATCCTGAGAGAGATTGTCACTGACCATGGTAGTCACTTTCAGAACAAAATGATGAATGAGTTAACGTCAAAGTGTGGGTTGCGGTAAGAATATTCATCACCCTACTACCCCCAAGAAAATGGTTAGGTGGAAGCTGTAAACAAATCTCTCAAGACCATTTTACAACGAATGATTGATTCGGCCAAGTCAAATTGGCATTTGATGTTATACTGAGCATTATGGGCTTACCAAGCATCCATTAAGACTACAACTGGTTTCTCACCTTTTCAACTCGTTTACAGGATGGAAGCAGTCTTTCCCATAGAATGCCAGATCCCATCTTTAAATTTAGCAATACAGTTATTTCTAGACACTTCACCATTGGAAGAGCGTTTATTATATCTTGAGCAGCATCGTGATGCAGACTTAGCTAACTAAGCTCACAAAAAAAAATCAAGTGTAAATATGATCGATCTATTCATCCTCAGATTTTCTCTGAAGGTGACCTTGTCCTAGTCTGTGACCAAGATAAGGACCCCCTGGGGGAAGGAAAATTCAAACCTATGTGGTTTTGACCTTTCATCATAAAAGAGGTTCTAAGAAAGGGCTCTTATCGTCTGGTGGAATTTGAGGGGAATTTTTTGGTGGAGCCTAGAAATGGGCTCTACCTCAATAAGTATTACTCGTAGGTAGGTCACCTCCGATGACTTTTTGTAACATATGGATAGTCTTTGTACTATTACTTTTTAGTTTTTTTTTTGGTTTTATGGAAATGTCATTTTTTGATGTTATCTTTTTCATTGTGGCAGATGTCAAGTGAATCAGAGGTGTTTGTTGGGTTCGCAGAGGGTGCTAACCGGCACACTCAAAGGCTTTCCTCTGCAGCTTGGGTGAATTTCACACCTCAGGGCTAGTTGTTATCTTCAGGAGGTATCTGTTTAGGTGACACCACAAACAATGTCACTGAATACAATGCAGTTATTGAGTTGGTTCATGATGCTTTGTCACTGGGTATCTCTCACCTCCGGGTCTATTTACACACTCAGCTAGTTGTGTCTCAGTTAAATGGAGTCTATCGCATCCATGATCCTACTCTACACTGATGGTTCCTTAGGGTATGTCTCTTAGAACGAAGCTTTGATTACATTACATATATCCATGTTCCTAGGAGTTTGAATTAGGTTACAGATACTCTAGCTAATCATATATTATATTGGCATCTAGCACACATGTAATAAAAAGCACACACACGCACATGTAAATACATATGTAGATAAGTGTAATCCATAAAACATAAAAAGATAAAAAAAAATCCATATATATATCACAAAGCACCAGAGTACATAAATGGGTGCAAGCGCCTCAAAAAATAGGTGTCCAACAAAGATTCATGGGGCTTATGCCCTCAAAAATATAAAAAAGGTGCACTTGACACATAAGAAGTCTAGTCTAAGCTAAGGGCGGGGCTTGTTGGCCCTGCCATAATGAAAAACGGCGTTGGCCAACCGTCGAAAAATTTGGACCCAAGTCCGGGGCACCCCAACAACATGAGGTTGCATCGACATTGGCAAGTCCTCGATCTCTGCCATTGGGACTATGCGAGTGAGAGCGGTAAGGTTCCACTCCACCCGTCTTAAAACTCTATCAGCCTCTTCAGCTAGAGGCCCCCCTGCTACTAATGGACCTACTTCTGGTCGAGGATGCCACCGGCTCCTCTCAAAATCTGTTGGACGCACTGGTCCCACATTTGCACGTAACAGATACATACTGGTTAGATACTCTGGTACACAAAAATAAAAAAATGATATATATAAAAAGAAATAAAAATTAAATAAACCTTGAAAAAACAAAAACAAGCATACCTAACTCTCCTCTCTTTACTCCGGGAGGTACAACCATGGCATGGTTCCTAGAGAAGTCAATCCTGACATAGGGGTAGTTCTCTATCACCAGAATCTGTCATGCCCACCATGCAAAGAATTTTTCATCGAAAGCCTCGATATTCCTCCCCCCCCCTGTCATGGCAACAACGTCACCCACCTACATAACGTTGGGAGAGAGGCCTCGTGCCCTCATATCATCTCTCTAGGACTAAGACCGGGTACTCTCGAAGAAGAATAAATCACAAAGGATAGTCCCAAACCCAAAGTTCCTGTGCACCCGTATTCGATAGACTGTCAACTATTTTTTCATACATATCAGCAAGGTGGTGCTCAAGTAAGAAAAATTTGCATTTAAGCACTGAACCAAAAAATTCATGTGCACATGGGAATCTTGATGTAAAGATGTGGATCCAGTAATCCACCCAATAAGTAGAACTACCAATTCCAACAATAAGTTAGAAATCTTGCTTATCGATGCCTGTGTGCCCACTTTGTCGGTACCAGCCTCGCAATGGATTCCAATCAACTCCTCTATGTTGTGAGGCCCAAAGGGAAAAGTGCAAAAGTTGACCAGTTCCCCTCTCCTTGAGAGGCCAGTCAGAAAGTAGATATCTTCAGTCATTGGAGTCAATGACTGTCCCTCAAACATGAATGCCTCTGCATCCGGGTGCCAGTAATCTACCAAGGCATTCAACAGCCTAGGTTGCACCAGCATAAATGGACATTGGAAGAATTTCAGAAAACCACATTGTGCCAATGCGGCGACAACATCAAGATCCTCTCCGACCAAATTATCAATGTCCTCATGCTCCATTTTACTCCAATGAGCATACATCCTGAAATTCACAAGTTCATAAGGGATTAGCTCTTTCTTTCTTATTTTTTTTCCACAAAAAGGAGGGTACATGCGGGTTGTAGTGTACACAGTCACGTGTGCACATGGGATGTAGTGTACATATTCACATGTGCACATGTGCATTTTTTCTCCTGCACACATGGGCTATCATAGGACATCCCACGTATACATTGGGCTGACCTTTTTAGAGATCGATGCCTCTCCTAAAAACAAAATTAAAAGAAAAAAGGAAGAATTGAATAGAAAGTGGGCTTAGTATGTACTTACTTGGTCCAAGAGGAAGTTCATTTCATCCACTGAAGCTCCCATAATCAACTTCTTTTCACAAATGGGTATTTTTGGATTTTAGTCAATTTCTCAATTAGCAATAGTGATAATGAGCTGCCAGCTTCTATTTATAGACTTTTTGGCCACTTTTTGTCATTTTTTGGACCTTTTTGTCGTTCTTCTAACCTGAAAAATGATTCAAGAGTTTCTTAGGGGATTTTACAATCAATGGTACTTTGGGTATTGGGAATTATTTTTTTGGAGATTTGGGTCATTTTCAAGGACTTTTGGTAAAAAGTCATTTTTCCAACTTTGTGCATGTAAGATAGGATTCCACCTCCACTAGTTGCACCGTGTTTCCTTTTCCATAGGATTGATCTCATCGAATTGCGACACGAAACCATAGTTCTTGCTTTAGAAGTGTTGTATTTTTAGTGGTAGAGCTTAACCCTTCATGGATACCCTAGATAGATCTTGGTTGCATTTTGGCGTCCATGCCATCATTAATGACCATAGGCTCAGGAGTCCTTGTTAGTTTTATCCTGATTATGAGTTTGAGCCTCATTTTCATGATGCATTACCACTCTTGATCTCAACCTCGCGACTCCCACAAAACATAACGGGTCTTGTTTTAAGCCCTTTTCAGATCCTCCAAAAATGAAAAGATTGTCGAGCGATCTTGTTGAACTTCACGCTCGCTAAACTGAAATTTGAAGGCACATCTGTCCGGTGGTAGTTTACCCCTTTTTTGTTCCGGATGGTCAACTATACAAACAAAGGTATACTCTAGGAGCCTCAGTTCCATAGAAGAGTATTCTTAAGTATGATTCTAACCCTTTTCAGGCCTGAGGGACTAAATTTACGAAAAAGGAACCCCCACGGAGTCCATAGTTAAGCTCTTTTCAGACTCCCTAGAATTGAAAATATTGTCGAGTGACCTTATTCCTTCACACTCGTTAAAATGGTCCAGAAGAACATTCCTGACGAATTCCATAGTTAAGATTTTTTCAGACTCCTTAAATATGAAAAAATTTCTGAGTCACACTCATTAAAATGGTTTTGAATAGATGCATTTTCAGTGCTAATTTACCTCTTTCTCAAACTGACTAGACTACCTTTGAAAAAGGTACCCCAACAGAGTCACCTTTTATGATTTTTCATACTCTCTAAATATGAAAACCCGCCGAGCTTACCTTCTCTGGGCTCGTTAAAATCACATCGAATGACGTTACCATTGTGTCTTACTAATCGCATTTGCATACTTGCATCTTTGGCCTAATGCCGGCTCCATGTTTCTCTCAACTAAACCATCTTAAGCATGTCTTATATGCAAGCCCTGTAGCACTTTGCCTCTAAGTATTGACACCTTGGCCCACGGAGGATTTTTCCCGAGTGTCTTTTTCCTACATATGTCTCTTTTCTCTGAGCATCCATGTGTTCGTTGCACTTGGAACTAGTATGTCTGTGACACTAGATCCTCATTTGTAATGTCACATTCTTTTATTCTTTTTCAAGCTTTCCAAAATTATTGAAAAAGAAAAAAAAAAATCAAATATACCCCAAAAAGAGGAAGGGAAAAAGTATTTTATTTTTGTTGGCAGCACACTGAGTCGCCCTTGGACAAAGCACATCCTTTCATTTGTTCATCAAGCCTTGGGATTTAATATGACCTTAGGAAGTTGTTCTCGCTACATAGAGTTGTGTCCTCCTCCATTTGGTTATTCTTCCAAACATATGGATAGTTTGCATTGACTCCTACATCGTGAACTTATGTCAACATCACACTGCCTGAGTCTCATCATTTGTCGTGCTATTGTCCGAGGGAATTTTTTACCGAATTTGAGTCATCCCCTCTACAATTTGTCTCTTGCCCTCATGCCCATCTATATCGAAATCCCAATCAAGTCATTATTCGAAATCCATGAAGCCCTTAGCCTGATCATCAAAATCCTCTAGTCCATTCCTGACAAGCCATCGAAGACCTCTGGGTAGTGAAGTCGTACACTCATATTACACTCCTACCCGAGTTGTGAAGATTTTGAAGCTATTTCTCGAGCTCTGAAGGCCTCATCTGTAGACATCAGGCCTTATTATCTTCTTGAATATGGATACTATACATGTATATATTTTTGATTTCGAATTGTAGATCTATTGTGTATTGCTCGCGGCTACACTTTATATAGTTATATGAAATGGATCTGCAGTGTATTTGATTGGAAACCATGATTTTATTTCATTCTGAGCATGGGTATGCCCGCCTCGATGAGGAAATTTTTATTTTGCATATGGGACCTACCAAACACTGGTCGTTGGGCTGACTTGTCTCGTATGTTGGTGAAGATTGATAATGTATTTCGGCCATCAGATGCTCTTCTGACCTCACACATTAGGGGGCATATGTTATAACCCTATTTTGCACCAGATATGCTTACCTGGAATCATGCCATCTCATTTTACATCTTTTTCCAAGCCACTACTGAACAACTCTTCTTAAAAACACCCTTTTTGAAGGCACACATGCCCTACTCCACTACTGCACACGTGTATACGCTAGCCAACCCACTACAACCCGTGTATACCTACAAAAGCAGGAAAAATGGAAAGTTGCAGACGAAACTCACAGTTTTGGGTAAGTTACCTAAACTATTTGACCGCTCATTCACTCGACCAAACACCTATCTCTTTCTAGCCTATAAAATAAGGGGTAGGGGTCCCATTTTGAAAAGAGGAAAATAATTGTAAAGAAACTCTACCCAATTTTGCATTCCCTTTGTCCAAACCTTTTGCAACTAGTGTGTGAAGAGAAGTATATACAAAAGTAGTTGGAGAATAGTTGAAGAGGAGCGCAGGACCAGATTCGAGGAGCAGTGGTTGATCTCACTATTGTAAGTTACTCTTGTGAGACTAATAAAAAGAAGTACTTTTCCCATCCAACCATATGAGGTTTTCAATGTTTAAATTTGATTATGTTTTGATATAATATCTAACCCATTAGTTCATAGATCATATGCATGTGGAGTTCTTTGTTTGTATTTTTATGGATGCAGGTCAGCATTGGGAGGAGATTTGCAATGAAGGAGAGACCAAACGTTAAAGGATCGACATCAAACATGGAAACTAAGGTATAGTAACTTGATCATTTTAACCTTGTATTTGTATATGAATAATGGGGTTTATGATTGGGATGTTGGTAAGAAGTAGGAGACTTTAGGTCATTTTCTGCATGCATTACAGAACCCTTAATGCTAGTCCGTAGGGGGATTTCCCACCCACAACATCCACCACACCTCATTAAATGATGACATTGATGCTCATGCATCATGAATATGGTCCACACAACATTCATATAACAAATATTGAAGGTGAGAGAGAGGTGGAAGGTCCATATCTAGAGTTAGAGGCATTTGTTACACAAATTAAGGTTAAGAAAGTCAACATTGGGACAGAAGAAAACCCTAAAATGGAAAGCATTGGATACTACTGGGATGACAAGACACTAGAACGGATAACATAATTACTGCAAGAATACAATGACCTATTTCTAGCAACTGTTAGAGATATGAAAGGAATCTAAGGTGAGTTGGGTGAGATGGAGATATCCCTAAAACCATATGCTAGACTTGTTAGACAGAGACCTTACATGTTGAATCTAGTATATAAGAAAAAAGTGAAAGTAGAACTTGATTGAATGCTAGAAGATGGTGTCATAGATCCAGTGGAAGAATTTGAATGGATCGGTCCCATGGTAGTCCAGGAAAAGAAACAAGGGGGAATATGAATTTCTCTATATCTAAGGAAATTAAATGATTCTTTCTTACATGATCCCTTCCCTACCCCTTTTATATATTAGTTATTAGAGAATGTGGGAGGTCAGGAAGCATATTCATTCATAGATGGATTCTCAGGTTATCATCAAATTACAATAGCTCCAGAGGATAGGCATAAGACTGCGTTTTCTACAGAATGGGGATCCTTTCAGTATACAATTATGTCCTCTGGATTGAAGAACTCACCAACTATATTTTTAAGGGTTTTCATTGTTTCTTTTAAAGATTTCATACATAAGTTCTTAGAAGTATATTCGAATGACTAGATTGTTTTTAGTATTTTGAAAGATCATGTAGAAGTCTTAAGACTAATGTTGGACATGTGTAGGAAATGTCAGATCTCATTAAACATCAAGAAATGTATTTTCAGCACACCTTTTGGGATATTTTTAGGACATGTGGTATGTAGACAAGGGTTATTGGTTGACCCTGCTAAGATTGTTGTAATTATGAACTTACAACCACCAAGGTCAATGCGCTAGTTAAGAAACACAATTGGACATACATGCTACTACATGAAGTGTATCAAGGGGTATGCACATATTATCACACCGATGGAATTTTTTTGAAGAAGGACACCAAATTTTAGTGGAACAAGGATTGTCAGCAAGGATTCAATACGTTGAAGGAGAAGATGGTGACAACACCTGTTTTAGTGTTTCCCGATTGGGAAAATATATTTCATGTGCATGTAGATGCATCAACAATAGCACTTGGAGAAATTTTGGCCTAGCCAAGAGAAGGTAACTTAGATCATCCTATATCTTTTGCAAGAAGGAAGTTATCAGAATCAGAGAAAAATTACAGCACAATAGAAAGAGAAGGTCTAGCCATGGTGTATGCGTGGTAGAAATTCAAACACTACTTATTTGGAAAGGAATTTAAAATGTTCATAGATCATTATTCCCTCAAATATATAGTCAACAAGCCAGTTTGTTTTTTTGGGGGGGGGATCTGTAGATGGCTATTATTGTTCCAAGAATTTGATTGTGAAGTAATAGTTGAACCAGAGAAATATAATAAAGGACCATATCATTTATCAAGGATAACCAATGGAGAAGAACCTACTAACTTAGAGGAAAACTTCCCTGATGCAGAGTTATTTTCAGTTTAGATAGATGATGAGTACTTTTCTGATATCGTTGAATTATTGAGCACATGAATTGCACCAAAGGAGTTTAGTACCATGCAAAAGAAAAACATGGTAATTAGAGTTGAAAAATATCAACCAATTGCAGGTCATTTATACAAGTTGAGCTCAGATAGAATTTTGAGGTGTGCGATGGAGCATGAACGACCCATGGTTCTAGCGGAAGCTCATGAAGGTATAGTTGGAGGACACTATGCATGAAAATATATTGCACAAAAGCTATTGCACATAGGTTTATGGTGGCCAACAATTCATAAGGATGGAAAATAATATTGCTAGATTTGTGATGTCTGTCAGAAAGTTGGAAAACCCAACAGGAGGGATGAGATTCCCCTAAGACCCCAAGTAACTCTTCAGGTATTTGACAAGTGGGAAATAGATTTTTTTGGACCTATTAACCCACCAAAAAGAATTTAAGAAGAAATATACATCATTACTGTGATAGAATATTTAACCAGATGGGAAGAAGCAACACCTATCAAGGATTGCAGTGCAGAGACAACAACGCACTTCTTATTTGAGTAGGTGATTACAATATTCGAATGTCTGAGGATTCTGATGAGTGACAAAGGCACTCATTTCATTAATAGTACCATCCAGGATATGATTGAGTAATTTGAAGTCTATCACCAGAAGAGTACATCATATCATTGTCAGACAAATGGTAAAGTATAAGATTTCAATAATTTTTTGGAGAACGCCTTGACAAAGATTTCTAATTTGAACAGAGATGATTGGGATTTAAAAATACCAGCAATATTATCGACATACAAGACTACATGCAAGAAGTTGATAAGACATACACCATTCATATTGGTGTGTGGACAAGAAGAACTGGTACCATTAGAATTTTTGGTACCCACTATGCGCATTGCAAGAATCACCAATATGACAGAAATAGGCACAATACAAGAAATGTTAAGTCAACTTATGGAACTAGAAGAAGACAGGATTCTGGAAGGATTCCAGCAAGAGGTATAGAAAGTAAGGGACAAATCCTGGCATGAAATACACATAAAGAATAATATATTTAAGGAGGGAGATCTATTTCTCCTCTATGAAAACAAATATTTGCAACATCCTAGTAAGTTCAGAATACATTGGTAGGGCCATATGAAGTGAAGTATGTCATAGATGGAGGATTTGTGCAGCTAAAGAACTTGAAATGAACATAAATGCAAGGTCTGGTGAATGGTAGTAGATTGAAGTTGTATAGGTACAACCGACCTACTAACTCTCAGTAGTTGCAGTGCAGTAAGGAATCCACATGTATAGTGTACTATAGTAAAAATTAGGAAAGAAAAATTAAGAAAAGACATAAAAAATAGAAAAAGAAGAAAAACAAAGATTAAAATAGAAAAACAAAGAAAAATCCAAAAATAAGTAATTAGGAGCAATAAGTGATTCAGGAATGACAATGCGCAGCAACTGGTGTGACAATATTTGGCAGACTGCGCAAAGGAAAATTGGACATTGCGCAAATGACCAAAAAAGTGAAAAATACGACAAAAAATTAATGATCATGTCTATAAAAAGGGAAAAGAATGGGAGAGTTTGAGACATAGAGATTTTCAAAGAAAATAGAGAGATGAAGAGTGAAACCTAGGCAAATTTGTGTGAGTAAGATATCAATTGACCACTAAGCATAAAGCATGACACCCCCAAAGGTTGGTGCCTAAGGACGATATGTTAGGGTTATTCAATAGTCCAAAAGAAGGAAGGAAAGAATGACACAACTCGAGGATGTTGTATATTTGGAAGACGTTGCAACCTCGATGAAAGATTCAATCAACCAGACCAAGGTAGATAAAGAAACATCGATGGTTTCACAAGTATAAATGGGTCAAAGCTCAGAAAACCCCAATGCAAGCACAAACCCTAACACGGAAAAACTTGTAGAAACTGAGGGAATGAAAGGACAACAACATAGATATGACATAGAGGAGGGGTTGGTCATGGATATTAAAAACCAACTATAGAGTGAAGGAGATGAAGAAGAAATGAAAAAAACAACATCAGAAGGCGACCCAGTCATTGGAAAAAAAAGGAATGCACCGAACGCAAAAAATATTACACTACCTTACATCCTAGATGTCATGGTCATAGTGGAAGATATGATAGGGAAAGAGACAAAGATAATATATGCCAACCATGATGTTAAATACGTAGCAAAGTTTCTAGACCTTGCACGAGAAACTTATTTGGAGGATAGGACCCCTAGGAAGGCCCATCATGGAGCCCATGTAGTGGATAACATGGATATATAATTTGGGTATGATGAACCTATTGGATATACAACATTTCATGCACGGTAAAAAAATTGCCCTTTGTGTCAAACAAATCTTGGCCATGGTACATGGAGGTATCCTATGGATGGATAGGCTGGTCCCCATTGAATTTTTTTTTATTTCCAAGATTACACAGTTTCCCACTATTGGCGCACAACCCGAAGAGTACCTGGAGAATAAAGCATGAGAAAAGGAAAATCCATAAATAGTGAAAGCCCGATTTGGAACAAACAGGGCGAACTAGGGTATATTCATAAAATACATCAATGACTTCACGATGAGTTTTTCCAACAAGTTAATGGATTGAAAATTGTCGAGGAAGTGCAAGAAGAAAGAGGCCCCAACAAGAGACATAGCAGCATCTGTGCATTGCACAAAAGGAGTGATGTTTATCTGGGTGCCATACCTATTAAACCATTTTTTTATTAACTCCAGGGATGCGCAGCATAATGGAACTCAGTTCCATTATTCTAGGCTCCTAATACTCATATATTTGTTAGGTTGGAAGGAACCAAATTTCTCATGTTTTGTAGAAAGGTAGGAGAAGTGTTATGCGGTGAGATATTAAACACTCTGCAAAGATAAGGACAATAAGAATAAAAAAGAAAACAACATAGTGTTTTCCATGTTTCTAGAAGACATTCAAGAGAATGAAGGGATTTCCAAGTTTAAGGAATCCAAACATCACAATTGGATCCATTCCACATGGAACCCGAAGAATAATTTGTTGGAAATGAGTTATTGTTCATCAAGGGAAGAGGTTGACTAGATTGTCAAAGACTCACCCGCACAGTGGAAGGTGCCAAAAACAAAGAAAGGAGCCAAATTGAAGGATCGGGTAGAGGCATTTCCCTCAAATAAAGAAGAAAGTCCATCATACCACACAAGGAAAGTTACAAAGCGCGCTCAAGTATTAGGAAGAAGCACAACAACAAAAAGTCCTAGGAAAAAGGAAACAATGTCACCAGCAGAAGTGAAGGGCGTTGACAACAATGGAGAAACCTCTCGAGCCAAAGAGGAGGATGCATGGAAAAAGAAGACTAGGGAATAACCCTCGCAGAAAAATAGAACTAGAACACAGGAGGAGGAAACACGAAAGAAAATGAAATACCATAAGAAGTCTATGTTAATCACAATTATAGAGGACGATGTTGAGTTAGTGGGAGACAAAGTCCAAGACATAGGAGAAGGTGTAGTATGCACAACAGAGGCAGGAAGGGAGGATATCATTGGTAATATGTTGAAACTCCATGATACTCTACAAAGGATGGAGATTCCTACAATGCAACAGATAGAGAAAACATAACAAGCACCTATGTAGGAGGAACATGAAGAAAAAATTGAGACAATGATGAAGGGAAATGACACCTTCAAGGTCACATAGAAGATGTTGAGAATTGATGAGGAGACAAAACATAATCCATTTAGGGACATAGATCAACTTGAGATTTTTATGGTGCAAATACCTACTAAAGAACTATAGAGACTACAAGAAAGTGTGATGTAAGAATTCCAATCCAGAGCTCACACAAATGATACTAACTTGGAAGTTGGCAGGATGGTTACATAAGTGTTACAAATTACTTGTGATCAGTTGACCATGGATAAGGAGGAGGAGAAGAGATGCACAAAAAAAATAGTAAAGGGATTGACAAAAGTCTATAACAACATACCAAAATGTGTGCAGGAGCCAGAAGTCACACCAAAAAGAAAGTTTCAATGGATTATGTAGGTCATGGAGAAATACAAATAGGATATCACAAAGATAATGGAAAAATTGACTCCTACTACACCCCTAGAAGTCAAGGATAAAAGAGAACATGAGGCTATTGTGCACATCGACAGTCTTGTGCAGGAAGTTAAGGAAGTGGAAGAATTATATGACAAGACTACACAAATGTGGACCAACATGGAAGAAGATGAGAAAATACAAGAATTGGATGAGAAGAAAGAGAAGATAATTACAGACATCCTGGACTTAAAGAAACAACATAAGGAAATTACCATCCTTGAGAGGATGAGGAGTGGACACAATATGAAGAACCTGCAGGAAGAGTTGAAGGTTTCACATGTTGACAAGAAAGCGAGACAAGCTCAGTTGGAGCCATTACAACAGGAAGCATAAAGGATGATAGAAAAATTGCAAGAAGAGAAAGGTAAAATAGAGAAAATGCATGCAAAATGCAGAGAAGTGTTGGTAGAGCACATTACAATGCATAGTGTAGAGAATTCGGCAGAGAAAAGCACACATGTTAAAGATAAAGTCACCCAATTGTCAAAGGTGCTCCAAGAGTTGCAGCTAGCCATCCAGAATGTAAACTAAGGCTAAGTGGCTTGCTTTGAGTATAGTATACATAAGGAGGTAATATGGGGTACCTAGGGAGGTACCCAAAGTGAATGTGCTTATGTATTATTAGTGGAAGTCATTTAATATATGAGAATGTGGTCATTCAATGTAAGGTGGACTAGGTCCACTATATTAATAAAGGACCACTAAGGTAGTTAGATGTAATAAATGTGAGAAGGATCTCTAGAAGGTTCCTAGGATATAGAGAGAGATACATAAATAAGTGTAAGAAATGTAATGAAACATAGTGAAGAATATGGTGAATGTATCAAGCATTGCTTGAGGAGTGTTATCCTTCCTTAAGGATTAATATATGGTGTTACCCTACCTCAAGGTTTTTGTCTACATTATTGTGTTCATGTTATGGTGAATGGAAAGAAGTGTAAGCAATGTAATGAAACATAGTGAAGAATATGGTGAATGTATCAAGCATTGTTTGAGGAGTGTTATCCTTCCTTAAGGATTAATATATGGTGTTACCCTACCTCAAGGGTTTTGTCTACATTATTGTGTTCATGTTATGGTCAGTGGATTATGGTTTATTATTGGTATTATTGAAGTATATTTGTAGATCTAGTATAGGTACTTAACAATTGGTCTCAGAGCACTTTCCTTCGCCAAAGAAGGAAATAATTGTTTTCTCTTTGGCAGAAGTTTTTCTATGGGAGAAAAAGAGGGCGATGCACTTCAGGTTCAGATATAAATATTTATGAGATGAATTTAGAAAAAAAAAATGTTATTTGAATTCCTCTCGAAAATATACCCAATTTCAAAAAACAAATCAACCAAAATGAAGTCCAAGAAGTCAAGTTATGAGCATTTTAAATTCAACAGTTTTTCAGGTTTTTCTGGAAAATGTTGTGGTTTTCTGGAGTAATTTATTTTTAAACCCTAGTTTTTGTTGAATATTTTTTCCGAAGAAAGATGCATTTTATAGGAAAACATGATGGTCCTAGTATTGAAGACTTCTTAAATTCTCGTAAGTCATAATGGAAAGGGCAGTGGAAATCGTTTGTAGACTGGGGTTTCAAAGGTGATGCTCTCATGTGGTGGAAATCCTTTCACCATTCTGAGTGGATATCGCTTTCTAAGGAATCACTTGAAAAATTACTTTTAGACAAGTGGTCTCATTCAAAGAGTAAGGATAAAGACATCACCAAGAGTTTATTTTCATGTGGAAAAATTATATTACAGGTTCATGGTTGTATTCATAAGGAGAAGGTTATTGTTTCTATTAACCCTGGTTGCATGAATAATTTTATCAATAATCAGTTGGTTAATATATTGCAAATTCCTACAAAGAATATCCAAAGAACACAGGTTGAGGGTGAAAATGTTAAAATTTTTAAAGACTTGAAGATCAGTATGGATAAATATGTGTTGCATTCATATTTTTATGTTATGGATATGGATGAAGTGGATATTGTTTTGGGATATCATTGGATAGAATCAATGGGTACCATTAATATTAATGTGAAAAAGAAGTTTTTGAAGTTGTGGTACAAGAAAAAGAAAATTACATTGTAGGATGTGTCTCTTAGTAAGAAAGATGGACCCATGGAAGCTAGAAAAGAAGTTATTTCTGAGTCTAAAGTTGAATCAGAGGCAGAGTCTACAGAAGGAGATGAAGAAAAACTACAGGAAGGACATAATTAGGAAGTTGAGGAGGTCATGGACTCAAAGGCACAAAGTGTTGCATATTTGAAGAAAAAAGAACAAATTCTTATAGTTGTTGTATATCGCCAACCACATCATCTAGAGACACGACAACCAGCAAGCAAAGGGCATGTGCATCAACACATTTATGCTCCAGCAGGGAACCAGACATGAAACCGATCAAGAGGTACATGGAGGCCTACTAGGACTACATGAAGACATCAATATAGATAACTAATCCCATGGCAACACCAACATAATGCATATCAAGATCAAGGTGGAAAGGCAACAGATGGACATCATGTTTGACTTCCATTGGGATGGATGGATGGTCATACTTGGTACCATTTGGCTACATTGCTTAGTTGATTATATTGTATGGTTTCTTATCGTGTTTTGAGGAGGAAACATGTGAAGGGGGATGGAATGTAGTATACCTAGGGAGGTACCCAATGGGAATGTGCTTGTGTATTATTAGTGGAAGTCATTTAATATATGAGATTGTGGTCATTCAATGTAAGGTGGAGTAGGTCCACTATATTAACAAAGGAACACTAAGGTAGTTAGATGTAATAAATGTGAGAAGGCTCTCTAGAAGGTTCCTAAGAGATAGAGAGAACTATATAAAGAAGTGTAAGAAATGTAATGAAACATAGTGAAGAATATGGTGAATGTATCAAGCATTGTTTGAGGAGTGTTATCCTTCCTTAAGGATTAATATATGGTGTTACCCTACCTCAATGGTTTTGTCTACATTCTTGTGTTCATGTTATGGTGAATGGTAAGAAGTGTAAGCAATGTAATGAAACATAGTGAAGAATATGGTGAATGTATCAAGCATTGCTTGAGGAGTGTTATCCTTCCTTAAGGATTAATATATGGTGTTACCCTACCTCAAGGGTTTTTTCTGCATTCTTGTGTTCATGTTATGAATAATGGTTTATGGTTTATTATTGGTCTTATTGAAGTATATTTTTAGATCTGGTATAGGAACTTAAAAATGAGCCACATGTCAATGTTGGGGGATTATTGGCATAGGCCTATTTTGGGAAAGAAAAGCTTATTTTTTAGTGCAGACCTATTTTGGGAGAGAAAAACATATTTTTTTAGCACACGTCAGTTGTGGAGGAAAAGAAGCATGGAATGCATGCACACAAACCTATCCATGTTTGGGTTAGGGTTTTGGATATGAATGTAATGGATATGAGCCAATAGAATAGTATAAATAAAGGCATAGGAGGTCTAGTAGAGGTGTGTTGGTTGGTCAAGGAGATATGGTTTGGTCTAAATAAACTAGTGAGCAGGTTTTTGAGGGTTAGGTCATAGGTTGTGGAGAATAGTGTGTTCTAGTTCATCCCACGGAGGGTAATTGCCCGACTTCTTGATTTTAATCCTGAAAAATGTAATGTGTGCGACGCGGATTTTGCAGAATGGTGAATAAAAGAGAAAAAGAGACACATATTTGTGGACGTACCCCGGGGAAGGGTAAACCATAGTAAACCTATTGTGTTAATGTGTCTGAATGATTGTTCTACTATTATGTTATTCATCAATTAAGGAATGAATTTTTATATCATATATGACAACATGCATGCATAGTTAATTAAGGAATGAATACTATATTTAATTGAATAAATAATAGTGGTGATGCATGAGGAAAAGGAACATATCACATCCCCAATCCCTTCCATCACTGTAGACATTTGAGTCTTGTAGTCCCCCATAAGCTATATTGGGTGATATTGCATTGTGCACTCTACGCACAATGTTTCCTTTTGGTTTACTAAGAGGGACGATAGTCTGAGGGTTTTGTTGGAAACGTTTTAGATCATAACCTGGGTCATCCAAAGAATCCAACACATGATTGTTTGGGAAGATGTTGGATCCCACTGTGATTCATTGTGATAACCAAATCTATTTGAAGCACTCAGAGAATCTAGTGTCTCATGACAGATCGAAACATGTTGATATCAAGTTTCATTACATTTGAGACATGGTACTAAGGAAAGTAGTATTGGTGAAGTACCTTCCTATAGATGAGCATATTGCATATGTTTGCATCAATCACATTTCCAAGTCAAAGTTCAAGTACTTCCGTGATAAAATTGGAGTGGTAGAAAATGCCCCTCTCATTAAGAGGGATTATTGATGGTTTTAGTTGTTGATTTTCAATAATCTAGGCTTAAGCATGAAGTTCATTCCATTTTTAGAATTTTACTTAAACCATAGAAAATTTGTTGTAGCAACCAGGATCACAAGAAGAAACACCATGAACATGTACAAAATAAGTATCATGGGAAACCCTTCTCAACAAGGGAAGAAAACCCAGCCAATCCTTCGCTATATTGTTTAAGAGAAATACCTCCACCACCATAAATAACTAGCATACAAAACAGTTCTTCAAAAACCCTATAAGACTAGCACCCAAGAGAGGTGCACACTTTTCCCAAGAACAAGTGTTTGCTGAAACTTCCAAACTCACACTTGTGATATGATTCCTCAATGGGGAATTTACCTCTATTTATATTAGACTGAACCTGTCAACAGTAGTGTCTATGGGAACAATAGTGATGACCTCAATAACTTAAAATATAATTAATAATTTCCATATTAATTATCTTTTACATTAATTATCTTTCACTTTATGGTGGGGCCAACCTGTACCCTTTACATCACAAATAGGATTACATGTATGTATGACTCTCCTACAATATAGCAACGGATCTCATACACCCAATAGTACTCAACCACTAGGGGAACATCCATTTGTTCTCATCCACAGGGGTGCCCATATCTCTATCTCACTGTGTCTCACAGGATAACCGCACTCACTAGTGCTTATCCACTAGGATCATGTTCACCTGTGCTCAACCACATGCACCTACAACTGAACAGATATTATTGCTCACTATGTTACACAAGAGAATCATCTGGAGTATCACATCATCTCCACTCTCTACATAGAGGAGGCTAATACATTGTTTCATTTCTCTCTCAGAACGATACACCCAACTCATGGGTTTCCCCACTCGATCACCTGTGCTCAGCCACAGGCATGTCCAAATCAATAGATTTTCATTCTCACTGCGTTACACAAGAGAATCGTACAGAGTATCATATCAACTCTCTACACAGACGAGACCACACACCCAACTCATGGGCTTCACCACCTCATGCAAGGGCACAACATTCCATTTTTGTCTCAGATAGGAACCACACACCCAACTCATCGGATTTCTCTCAAGTCAACTCACATAGTCTGTGTCCTGGAGGATGTCTCACACAATTGTAATCATCAACACTCCCTCTGGACAAGTCTCGCATGGAAGTACTCAAAATTCATCTTGGTTGTAGTCATCAACACTCCCTCTCAGCTAGAGAGGTATTCTCCACCAAGGCAGTTACTCATCTAAGTACTCAAACTTTGTATTGGCAAGAAGTTTGGTGAAGATATATGTGATCTTCTCATGTGTAGGAAGGTAATACATGTGAGCTTATTTCCTCTTAATCATGTCTATGATACAATGATATTTTATCTCAATGTGTTTCGATCTATCATGAAAAACATGGTTCTCAGAGAGCTTCACACATCTCTAGTTATCGCGATGAATAGTAATAGGATCCATCTCATGATTGAATAAATCTTTCATAATTTTGTGAAGCCACACTTGCTTCACGTATTTCCACACTTAATGCTATGTATTCTTCCTCTGTGGTACTCAATGCCATAGAGCTTCGTTTCCTACTACACCAGGAAACCATGGTAAAATCCAAGGTAAAACAACAATCGTTTATGCTCTTCTGGTCCACTTTACTTTTTTTCCAATCTGCATATCCCTGCAAACTCAAGTCTACACTAGAGGCACGTCTCAAGCCATATCGAACTCTGCCTCATGGATATATCAATACATGTTTTTTCATTTTCCAGTGAGTCTGTCTCGGCTGATTCATGAATTGGCTAAGTACATTCACTGTATAGCATATGTCAAGTTTCGTGTTAACAAGATACATCAATGATCCAATCAGTTGTGGATCAATCTTGTCTCAATCATCATCATTCATTTTCTTCAAATCCATCACCATCGTTGTAGGCATGGATTTTATTTTAGTCATACTGAACTTATTTAATATCCCCACAGTATATTTTCCTTGACTCGAGAAAAATCTCATCATTCCTCTTCCATACTTCTTGTCCCAAGAAGTAGTACATCTTACCTAGATCCTTTATCTCGAAATAAGAATTCAAATATTGCTTATATCCAACAACACGACTTCCTGAATAAGTCATCAAAATCATGCTCTCGTCGCCAACAATGTAATAATATAGGTTTGGATTGGAAACACCCTTCCTGAAACCCAAACTCATCAAGAATCCATCCATCTGATGTAGTTTCCAACTCATGGATGGTAGTATGGATGGAAGTGTAGTGGGTTTACTAGATCAAGTGTCTCATCATAGACAACTCCGTCTGTTTGTGGGAATCCTCTAGCTACAAATATCACTTTGTATTTATCGAGACTTCCATATGATGCATGCTTGATCTTATAGATCCACTTTGAAGTCACCATAGACTTCCCTTCTCTTCTCGGAACAATATCTCATATATCATTCTTTAATATATGTCGGTAATATTTTGTCATGACATCTTTCCATACTTGTTCACATGTTGCTTCTCCATGAAAAGGAGGCTCAGAATCAATGAAGTGGCTCATGGCTGAAGGGTATCTCGAAAGTATCTTTTTCTTTCTTGGGATGTGCCTTGAGGGGCTTGTATGTTCCTCTGCCTCTTGCAGAGTTTGTCAAGTCTAGGAAGGCCTTTTATGCCCTACTATAATATCTTTGGGCATATCAACTGGAGCAACCAGATAGGATGGAATAATGTTTGTCTCCCTTTGAACTGTTGAAGGGGGAGAATGTACTGTCTCTTCCTTCTTCTCATTTTGTTTGACTCCCTCTGATTCAATTAACTCTCTCGGAATTATGAAGGATGGATGTCTTCTTTTACTTGTTTTCTAGATCTTTTTATGTCTTCATGTGCACTACTTGACTATCATAATAATAAATCAATAGGGTTTGGAATCCCATTCGAGGGATAATGGTCCAAGTCATGAGGTCTCCCACACTATAGATAATACCCTTTAAGAAGGCAATCAACTATAATTTTAATGATCAAACAATTTACCTGGGTCTGCAGTCATGCTCAATTTTCTGTTTGGTTTAGAGGAACTAATTCTCATCTCTCTTATCTTCATCCTTTTGAGGTGGGTCTGGATCAATGTTAGTAGTGGAAGCATATTGTCTTCCTTTCTTCCCAGTTGGAGAATTTCTTGCATAGTGTCCATATTTGTCACATCTAAAGCACTGAATCTATGAAACATCTCTTCTCTCATTATGACCTGAAGTTGATGGAGTCTTATCATCTGTGAATGTTTGTTTTAAGTTTCTTTTGAATCTTCCTCCTTTCATTGTATGGATTGCAAGAGAATGGTTTTCATCAAGGGATTCTTCCACTCCTTTATTTCTAAGTCTAAGTTCTTCTTGAGTACAGTTTTCCCATAGATGATCAAAAGTTGGTAATTTTTCTCTTCCACTGATGCTTTGAAGAAAATGCTCCCAATGTTTTGGAAGATTTTTGAGGGTATATAAGACAAGGTCTCTATCATACATGATTTCTCCAATGGCACCTAGCTGATCTTTGATATCTGATATCTTCATAAATAAGGTAGCAAGGGTATCACCTTTTGTTATTTTGTTACTTTGAAGTTGGCCCTTTAAGGTAAGGGCTCTGAAGGTTTTGTCACTTTCAAACATATCTTTCAGTGCTTCATACATTTCATAGGTTGTCTTCATGTTGGAAATATGAGGTAGGAGATGATCTCTTACTGAGTAGATGATTATTTTCCTTGCCTTGGCATCTTCTTCCCTTCTTGTTTCCTTCTCTTCATCGGTAGTTGTTTCTGGTAAACTATTTTGTATCACACTCAAAATATCACCTTCTTCAAGGGTGACCTGAATCCTTGAATTCCAGGAGTTGAAGTTTCTTGATCCATCGATCCTATCTTCCACTAAGGTTTTGTTTTTCATATTTTCATATTTCTTCACTAACTCTAGCCAACTGGACTTAGAAAACATAATGGCTAGGTTACAATAGAAACCTTCGGTTTTGTCGGGCTTATGACTTCCAACAATAAGTTTTGAAAGTGTCAAAGGAATACTATTGAGATGAAATGTTTCTTCAATGAGCTGCAGGAACCCTCAAATCAAAAAATTCTGCAGAAAATTGTGGAACCCTAGAAACCCTAGGGCCAAAAATCCAAAATCCTCAGAATTTCACTTTGAGAGTCTCTCGAGATGCACTGAGGGAGGCTGTACACCTTTATCCAAATTTCATCCCCAATGTCCAGGTGTAAAGTGTTTAAAAAGCTAAATAAGATAGGGTTGTATGGATTTTATAGAAACTCTACAGGGTCGTATGGATTTGCAAAAAAGAGAGGACAACTACTTTAATTCTTGTGCAATGGGTTCTTCAAGACCTATGCTCTGATACCATGTTCATTTTTAAATAATATAGGCTTAAGCATGAAGTTCATTCCATTTTTAGCATTTTACTTAAACCATAGACAATTTGTTACAGCAACCAAGATCACAAGAAGAAACACCATGCACAAGTACACAAGAAGTATCTTGGGAAACCCTTCTCAAGAAGGGAAGAAAACCCAGTCAATCATTTGCTATATTGTTTAAGAGAAATACCTCCACCACCATAAATAAATAGCACACAAAAGGGTGCTTCACAAACCCTAGAAGACTAGCGCCCAAGAGAGGTGTGCACTTTTCCCAAGAACAAGTGTTTTTTGAAATTTCCAAACTCACAATTATGATATGATTCCTCAATGGGGAATTTACCTTTATTTGTATTAGAATGAACATGTCAATAGTAGTATCTATTGGCAGAACAGGGCCAACCTCAATAATTACAAGGATAATTAATAGTTTCCATATTAATTATCTTTTACATTAATTATCTTTCACTTTATGGTGGGGCCGACTTGTACCCTTTACATGACAAATAGGGTTACATGTAAATCTGACTCTTGTACAATATTGCAAGGGATCTCATACAACCACTAGGGGCACATCCATCTGTTCTCAGCCACAGGGATGTCCACATCTCTATCTCACTAGGTCTCGTAGGATAACAACACTCACTAGTGCTCAACCACTAGGATCACGTTCACCTATGCTCAACCATAGGAACATCCAACTCAACAGATCTTCTTGCTCACTACATTACACATGATAATCATCTGGAGTATTACATCATCTCAACTCTCTACACAAAGGAGGCTAATACGTCGTTTCATCTTTGTCTCATAATGATACACCCAACTCATGGGATTCCCCACACGTTCACCTGTGCTCAGCCATAGGCATGTCCAAGTCAAGAGATCTTATTTCTCACTGTGTTACACAGGAGAATCATTTGGAGTATTATCTCAACTCTCTGCACAGAGGATACCACACACCCAACTCATGGGATTCACCATCTCACACAGGGGCACAAAGTTCCAGTTTTGTCTTAGATAGGAATCACACACCCATCTCATGGGCACACCTAACTCATGGGATTTATCTCAGGTCAACTCACTCAGTCTGTGTCTTGGAGGATGTCTCACACAACTGTCATCATCAACATCAACTTCATGAGACATTCTCGAGTTCATACTCCTCGATGGAATGTGTTGAGTATGACACTTATCCATGGACTAATAAGTTGTACTGGGTTGGTTCTCAATGACCCTTGGGTTGTGGCCCATGTGGTTGGGATATAGTTGTACTTGGTTGGTGCCCAATGACCCTTGGGTTGTAGCTCATGTTGTTGGGATATAGTTGTACTAGGTTGGTGCCTAGCCCTGGTTGGGTTATACCCCATGTGGTTGGGATATAGTTGCACTTGGTTGGTACCCAACGACCCTTGGGTTGGAGCCCATGTGGTTGGGATATAGTTGTATTGGGTTGGTCCCATCGTCCCTTGTGGTTGTACCCATTGAGGACTCGTCCATATGGTTGTATCCTATGTGATGCAATGATGATGATAGTATCACATGGTGGTTGTAACCCATGTGAGCCCACATGAGGTTGTAGCCCTTATGGACGTCTTGTGGTTGTATCCCTTGAGGTATGAATGATGATGCCACACTATGAGGTTGTGTCCCTAGTGTCCTTTAGTGGGTCGGATCCCCTAGAAGAGATTGAGAAGGTCTACATTGGTTGTATCCATGTGTGACTATGGAGATTCTACCAGTAGCATGGTCTGCATAACCATGGTGTGGTCTTAGGACCATGGCATAACCTACGGGGCTATGAGGACCAGAGGAGAACATCATGGAGAATACCTCCCTAGCGAAGAGGGAGTGTTGATGTTTTTGGTAGCAACGAGAGGTATTCACCTCACAGAAAATTTTTCCTAGAGATGAAGATGTCAAGAAAACCATTAAATAGTTTGAAGAATCCCTAGAAGAAATTAGAAGATCCCAAAAGAGAAGTTGGCCCTAGAGAATAATAATAAAGAAAAAATATAATGTTCCAGAATTAAAGTTGTCCCCACAGGAAAATGACAAAGTGAAAATGTATTTTCCAAGACAAGTTTTCCCTACTTGAAGAGACACATGTTCGAAAAAGACACATTCCGAGTCCAATATAAGTAAAGGTGACGAATTCCTCATTTGTCACATACATTCACTCATCGATAGTGCAAGTTTAGTGAAGAGCAGCAGTTGCATCAGTCCAACCAAGAAGGAAGGAAGAAGGGTCCAGATTGGCTAGCGTTTACTCATAACCCTCGCTATGGTTTCTCTTTTTACTTGGTGGTTTACTCATAACCCTTGCTAGGGTTTCTCTTTTGTCTTGGTGGTACGTCGGTGGAGGCCATATTGCTAGGGTTTGTTGCAGCTATATTGTTGGGTTATCTCTTGTGAAGATAAATACATATTGTTGGGATTATTCTTTGTTGGTTTACTCTAGTGGTTTGTTGGTTTACTCTAGTGGATAGAGCTTGCTCATGATTATATTGTATTGGCAAGGATATTCTCTTGTTTGGTTTTCTCCCCTTGTGAAGAAGGGTTTCCCACAATAAATCTGTGTTTTCTAGTGCTTCTTTATATTTCAATATATGATTATTGAATGTTAAAAGAAGATTAAATTGCTATGATAAATCTAATTATAACTAATTTTATAAAAATCCAACAATTAATGAGATATCAAACTCCCTTATTTGTGGGAAAGGAGACCACTCTCTAAAGTGATTTTGATGGATAGTAATATGGATTGACAATGTCTAACTTAATCATTAATAATGTTTGACCAAAACTAATATAGTGTAAAAGAAAGTATTTGATCTCCCAAAATTGATTTTTTAAATATTTAATGCATATCTAACACACCCAATTAAACTAAATAAAATTTAATAAATAATTTATTTATATATTATTATATTATTAACTATCTTATAAAATTAAAAGGGTAATATAACTTACTCTTGTTCGTGAGCAACGCAATTTATGGAATTCTGATTGTATATTATAATAAAATACAATTATAATATATTATATGGTACTTTAAATCACTTAAAGCATAGTGAACTATCGAGGACAAACTACCAATCCAATCCTGTAAATACCTCATTGCCTGTTACTATGAATACCGCATTGCTAATTGTTTTTCATTCTTTCTGAGACGCAACCCCAATTAGGGCCAGCTTTCAACTTCCAGCTACGTCTCTTCTCTTTTTGTTAACCCTAAACGAAGATTAAACGATAATATCCCAAAGAAACCTGTCTTTTTGTTAACCCGTCTTAAATTGGACGCGGAGCGTGGAAGATCTCAATAGAAAAATGACGGGTGTGGAAGGAGAAGACCTCAACAGAAAAATTATGGAAATAGAGAGAGAAAAACGAAAAATGACCGGAGAGAGAGAAAAACAAAAAATGACCGGAGAGAGAGAAAAACAAAAATTGACGGGAATCGAGAGAGAAAAGAAACGCAATCATTTTCTTGTTTCTCCTCCTCTTCCTACGAAGAAGTTGAAGATATCAGAGCCTGAAAGCCATCACCGCACAAAAAAGGTTGTTTCAGGAGCTTTCCAGGAGAAAGAAGAGGTTTGTATTCGAACCAGAAATATGAGAATTGACCTAAATTATTTGTGACTCTCATTTTTCATATAGAATAAATAACCTATTCATAACTTCCAGCAAGATTGTTCGTTGCAGGAAATGCAAACGGTCACTTTAAGCGATCGAACAGTGTTTTACACTCGATCTAGTTTTAATGACGAATCTTTAAAGTTGAAGCTCAATACTTTAAAACAGAAGGTAGAATTGAAGCTCAATACTTTAAAACAGCAGGTAGAATTGAATTTACTTTTCAATATTGCATTCATTTTTATTAAAATTATGTAAAGAGATCCCAAATATCTTATGAATCG